>JAZBQP010000305.1:0-29352 GCA_038407015.1 Ceratocystis ficicola | reverse complement strand
AAAAAAAAAAAAAAAAAAGGGAAAAAAAAAAAAGAAAAAAAAAGGGGAAAAAAAAAAAAAAAAAAAAATTCCCCTGGTACACGTCTTCCCCCCCCCCCCCCCCCCCCCATCGTTGTCCTCATTCCTCTAGAACATCCGCATACTGAGTGTTTATTGTACAAGGCAACAAGAAAATCTCAAAGTCTCTCCCCTCCCCCCTTTTCCCCCAACCACGCTTTCTGGCATAATCTTCACACATCTAGATAGCCTTCTCACCCGTCAGAATCTCAATAGACTCGGTCTTCCTGACGCCCGGCTGGCCACCACTCCTAACCGTACCTTGTCCATCGGGCACATGATTCTCAGCTTCAGCAGGCGTCCCTCTTCTAAAACGACCCTCCTTGGTGCGGTAACCGTTGGTGCGGCTGTAGTACTCCATCATCTGCACGCCAAACATGCCTGTCAAAATACCTCCCCAATGCGACGCCAAGTCCAGCTTCACCACATGTTTGCTGCTGCTCATAGCGGCTGAAATGTGTAATGCAATGATAAACGACAAAAACACCAGCCCGGGTACTCCCTCCATAGGGTCTGGAGGCAGATTGAGGATCTTGAAGCAGTCGAAGCGGTGTAGCCAAAAGTAGGCTGACATCACACCAAACACAGCACATGAGGCACCCAACGACGCCACGTTCACTGGGTGCCACAGCAGAGACGCCGCGTAGCCTACAGCTCCACAACTCAGGTACAGTGCCATAAAGTTACCACGTCCAAGATCATCATGTAGGCGGGGTCCGAAAAAGTACAGTGTGGCCATGTTACCCAGAAGATGCGAGAAGCTGCTCTGCGAAAAGGGAGCCAGCAAGAGCGAAATAGGCCTAGGCATGCCCATAACCATGATGAAGTAGCGGTTCATGAATCCCCAAAGCGGCGGGATGCGCCAGCCAATGTAGACTACAGTATTCAGGGCGATTATGGTGCTGATGCAGGCTGTAGCTGGTCGCAAATCAACAAAGAACCTATTTTCAGCCGGCGGCGCCTCGTAGATGAGCGAAAATCCCACACAGCCAGCAATGAACAAAATAGCCAGCGCTATAGTAGGCATGACACGGTTAAACTTAGACGTTTCAGGGGCTTCTTCCAGATCACTGACGGTCGCATTGGTAACCCATTTTTGCATTTGGGGCGAGGTAGCTGTGATTGTTCCAGTTTGCACATATTCCTGCAGAGATCCTGGCATGGGGGCTGGCCGGGACGCTTCTTCGACAGCTAGGCGTTGTTTCTCAGCCTCAGCACGCGCCTTGTTCTTGGCACGAAGCTCATCAAATTTGCTGTATCCATAAATGGGGTCGGGCTTCACCTCGACTTGTGCAGGGTCAAATACTGGGAGGTCGGTTTCCCGGGCACTTGTGTCAGTCGTAGCATTTGCAGCTAACTTGGCTTTTTCTTCCTGGGCCATCTGGCGTTCAAGCTGTTCAAGCTCATCCTGAGCACGCAGTCCAGCGTTGTAGGTCTCGTCAACCGGCACAGTTTTACGCAGGTATTCCAAGCCAATAGCGACTTGTTTCGATGTGTACATAGCAGTGTTGATACGGTAAGCCGGATCGTCTAATGTACCCGCAACCCGACGGCCGTGGAGAACCATCAGCAGCTGGTTTGCTGAACTCTGCGAGAGCTTGGGTCCGAATATCTCAAGAGCTTCGGCCATGCTAAGCTCTGTATTGCGGAAAGGCAGGCCTGTAGCATCTTTGTAGTCACGCGGCAGCGTTTCATACATGGTTAGGACAACATTGTCAGTCCAGAGATTTCTTCGCTGATAGAGGGCATTGCCACCACTAGGATGTTTAGGCCAGTTGACGCGCAAGGATACGGACGGGGCAACGCAGCGCGTGCTGTATTTGTGGATAGGCGATATTCTACCCAGGATGGACAAATTCAGTCGGGTCGTCGACTCAGCTGCCGATTGCAAGCCGGAATTTCGGCATGTTGCTCGAAGGCACAGCCGCCTCGCAGTCGTCGAGGTCGGCGAAACGGGGAATACAAGTAGACTCATGCGAGCGTTGATAGAGGGCTAAAAATGGGCGATAGTGCCAATTGCTTCGTTACCAACCAATTGTACACGGTAATTGAGTAGTTGTTGTGGGTGGCCACAACGGGCCCGGAGCGTCGGCTTGTATATCAATAGAATGGACTTTGGAACGAACAAAGTAACGGCAGTCGAGAGCTTGGAGAAAAGCATACCCAAAGCGTCAGGCTCATCTGGGAAAAAAGATATATACAAAGATAAGTAGGGAGGCGGCTACGGTAAGCTGCCCTCTCTAGAAAGAAGGAAGCAAAATGCACCGTGATCTAGAGGTTTTGTTAGTAGTGTAGCAATTTTAGGAACAAGGCTGAGCCGCCCCACGGCGGGGGTGTGCCTAAAACACAACCCCACCAAGCCATTAGCTTCGTTATTGTCAGCCTTGCGTCTTGTCTTGTCTTGTCGCCAATGCTAGCGTCAAAGTTCTGTGTTCTTGAGCTTCCAGGAGCTTATAGTAGCTTCTCTATACAAAGGTCCTGTTTTGTTTACCTTCACTATGTCTACAAATATGACCGCCGATACAACGCCTATCACTCCTGAGCGTTTTGCAGCCGCCATCGCCGAGCTCAACCAGTCTACATTATACCTCAAGGTCCTTGAGATTCGCAACTCCATTGCGCATCTAGTTTCATCCAACGCCCAGCTTGAAGAATTTACCACGGGACCCGATGCTGACCCTGTGTGCACCGAGGCGATCCGCGAAAATGAAGAGGTTATTTCCCGCATGAACAACCGCATCGCGTTGATCGCTGCCGAAATTGAAAACCGTGGAACAAGTTGGGAGGAGTTTGACCGCACATCGGCGCCAGATCCATCCTTGCCGTCTGGCGGGGATTCTGCAACGACCGCGCCGACCTCAAACGGCATCAATGGAACTGTCAACGCAGACGCAGGCGCAGGCACGGGCACGGGAGCAAACATAATCGCAGCTGCGCATCCAGCATGGTCTGACGGTACGTTTCAAATTGGTACCATCTCGGGAGGCCAAATTCACATGAACCACAGTGGTGCTGAGCGGCAGAGTGCAGATGCAAACTCAGGCCCACTAGAGAACGCAGAGGATCTCGAGAGACGGCTTCAGCAACGGCTTGCTGAGCTGGAGGTCGAGAATAACGAGGATAATGATAGCGGCATGCACCTATGAGAACTAAAAAGGAGAAGCAGATGAAAATAATGGGATTGCTCCCAAGCACCAGTTCCACCTGTTTGTTTCAAAGATGCAAAAAAAAGAAAAAGTGCTACAGTTGTGAGAGAGAAGTGGCATGAGGATGCAGCATGCAAATCACAAGCATCTGGTTGGAGCTAACGATGCACACAACACAACACGACCCGACCCGAGACGATATGAGACGACGATTGAGATGATACATGCACAAGCCTGCTGAGTAGTTGTAAATTTTACCGACAATCCTTTGAATTGTCCTTTTCAAGAGCACAAAAGAATGAAAATCTGACAATAAACTCATAATCATGGGTTACTACTATTGTTAATGATGCTACGCTATGCTAAAACGTGAACAAGAACTGTGGCCACTTCCATTGGTGTAGAAAAAAGAGAAAGGGATAGAAGACAGGAATGTAGCCAAACGCATGACATGCTTACCAGATATGTATATGGCCATTCCGGAGCCCCTGATCAAGGGTCTCTGTATCAAAACCGTTTAAAGATGAGAACCTGGGAAAGGAAAAGAAAAGGGGATGATAGGATAGGGACGGAAGAAAAGGAACAGACAACTCCCCCAAAAACCAACTCCAGTGATAAAAGAAAGCCAGTGCCAGCAAAGAAAATCAAATATGCAGTTAATGCAAGGCAAAGAGGAGGCAAGCAAGGAAATAAAAAATAAACAAGAGAAAAGGGCAAACGCAAAACAGAAGCAGATTCGCTAGACCGAGGCTGTAAAACGCAGATAAACAAGAAACAAATCATAGCTGCAGGACTGGGTGCCAGTAAACGCGCGAATCGTACCAAACTAGACCTCCACACCCCATCAAGAGAGACCAACAGAGCTCTCGCTGCCACAGAAAGCTACTTAGACCACGACATGCGGCAAAACAGGAGCAGTACTCGACATAGTCATGGGCGTCGTTGGTTCATAAGACTTGGCAGCATCGCGCTCATGACGGGGAGTTCTTTGTACCGAAGATGAGTGAGACAAATTGCGGCGTCTGTGTTCGGGGGAGGCATTTCCGCTAACGCCACCGGCATCCATGCCCTTGACAGTATCAGAGCGCACTGTTCGGCGGCGTTGCTTTACCACCTCAATATCAGATGATGAGCCTGAGTCTGCTGTTTCAGGCCGCTTGATCAGCTCGGCGCGGCTCTTAGGCTGACCTAGCACGGAATTGATGAGATCGGCCTCCGACATACTGGTTGGCGTGGGGGTAGACGGGGGTGACGTCTTCCGAGGATCCCTGGATTTTGGCGATGAGCCTTTGTTACGGCGGTGTGTAGAACGGCTGCCATTGGTCCCGACGGTACCAACACTGGCTGTGCTTGGGGCACGAGAGACGGTGCTACGGCCGTCCATGAACTTGGCAGGAGGGGGGGGTTGTAACATCCACTGGTAAGCCCGTTTAGTAGGGCGGTTGGTGACAATTGGCGGGTGGTACTCGTTGACAGGGGGATTGTTGGGCATTCGGAGATCATCGTCGTCGCTCTTGTCGACAGTCTCGTTCTTATCGATGCCCAGGGCGACACTCATCTTCTTGCTAGCATGTGAGACATTCTTGCCCACGTTAGAAACAGCGTCGCCAACCTTGCCAAGCAGCTCATGGCCCCAAATTTCTTCTTCTATACGCTCATATCGCGTCTTTTTGTGATTTGATTCCGAGTCAGCTACACTATCCAAAGCAGTCTCCGAGCTACTGTCAAAGACGTTGGGGCCAGATCCACTAGTGCCTATCCGGGCTGTGCTTGCAGAAATACTGTCTTTGCTAGAATTCCCTAATAGGGCGCGTGATTTTTCTGACGCAGCACCGGCCTTGTTGAAGGTTGGCCCAAGATTTATTTCTTCCGACCAAAAGACATTTGTTTGTTGCGGTAGCGGGTGCATGTACATATCTGGGCGTTCTTTTTCAAGAATAGCACGGGCTCTGAGGTCTCGCTTGGCCTTTTTCTTCTCCTGTCGCATGGTAGCGACTTGGTAGCATGGCGTGCAGGCTAACACGTAAAATGCTAGCGACTGGAGACCAGTAGCCAGCGCCATGGTTGTCGCTGTATTTGGTGTGTAGAGGCGGCTAATAATCTCTGTATGGTATATGATTGGAGAGGTTCGCAGAGCGTGTGCGATGTTGGCGGATATGTCTGGGCTGCAGCTAAAAGACCAGAGACGCCCATAAACGACAAGAATAAACTGTTACACCGACATCAATGAAGGAATGAAGCTGGGTTATGCGTGAAGCTGTGACGTGACTGTAGTCGCTGCCCCGAGCCGTAATTGTGGAAAAGCTTGTGATGAGCACACGAAAGTGGAAGAACGATGCACCGCAGCAAAAGTGTAGAAGAGCAGGAAAATAAAGAAAAAAAAATGAGTATTACAGTCCGCCGAAAACAAATCTATACGGCAATTCGGCTCAAGTGGCGTGGCGTCTTACTCCTACTGAGCCGCAGGAGGCTAGCTAGCACCAGTTCGTCAAGTTCCACTTGGGGAGATTGTCGTGGTTGCACACGGTTCCAAAATACCAAAACGATGGTGTATAGGATGCAAGCAGCGTGGGCCGTGACGCTAATGCAAGGTGTTGGCTTTGTGGTGTGAGTCCAGGCCTTTACGGATGGCTGTTCGGATCGGTACGGCGTGTGGCCTGGAGTAGAGGAGATAATAATCGTAGTAGCGGTAGCGTGGATTTCGACATATGATGTAAACCAGTCCGAGGCAAACCAGGACAGGAAGTGAATAGAGCTAGAGACGAAGCTAAGAACGCCAGACACTTGAGAGAAATGGTGTTGACCAAGTCGATTGATCGAGGAGAGGCAGGCCAAGCAGGTCAAGTCTGTATTGGGCGACTAAAGACGGGGCTTTTCAGGGCTATGGAATGCTACTGTTCGATGCAGCTCAGTGCTTTCTCAGTGCTCGATTTACAGGCAAAAATTAACAGTTGGTAGCAACAGAACAGCGCGAGAGAATGAACAAAAATGACGTTGCGTGGGATTTTTAAATCGTAGAAGTTCGTAAAATGAAAATATCAGCAATTAAAGAAGGGCAATAAAAGAGGTTCCTAAATTCAGAAAATCGAAAATAGCGTTGGGAGTTTGAAGCAATGAAGAAGACAACGAACAACACGGTGACTTCGCAACATAAAAAAAAGAAAAAAAGAAAAAAGACAAAAAAAAAAGCTGGACTTTGTCTCCGGCGTCAACGAAGGGAAAAGCGGCAAGAATAAAGAGGAAAGAGAGCCCAAGCAAAAACAAGAAGAAAGAGGAACAAGAAAAGAAAAATAGGCAAGAACGAAACAAAAAGAAAAAGGAGGAAGGAGCGTTGGTCGCAGCAGGAAATTACCTGGTTTTAGCTGCTTGAGCGATCCCACCACAGCCAGCAGTTTTGACAAGGCAAAGGTGCAGCCAAACAACTCAAACAAAGAGATGGGGAAGAGAAGAAGGGGACGGGACAGGGCAGGAAGAGCCCACAAGAGAAAGGGGTTCTCAAAGAATCTAGGAAAGAACGAACGTGAGACAACTCCAGAACATGCAACTTCCTTTGACATCCAGTCCAGGAAAAGAATTTATTGTGACTGGCCATGTCTTACTCTCTTCATCTTTTCTACCTTACCACGACCACGCACGCTATCGCCATCACCACCCCCTTCTATTCACCTCTTCGCACTGGGCCTGACTGAGCTACTCGTCCACACATGCCTCAAGGCGAAAGCCTAAAAAAGAAAAATCACCGCACTTTAAAGTAAAACCTGCACACGCATTTCGTTCTGTAGGATTTCCTAAACGCGAAGAACACCCAAACAGGAGAACAAAAACGGCGGGTGATTTGCCTTGGGCTCATGGAAGGCTCGATGCTTGCCAGGAATAAGCCACTGGAAATCACCCCCGTTAGCTGCGAAGCCCAGGATGCACTAATTGATTGGTGGATAGGCGAGACGACAAGGACAACTGGCGGCGAAGAAGACAGGGGAAGAGGAAAGATGGGAGGAAAAGTGGCACCGTGGACTTGTTAGTGTGAGCAAGTTGAAGGCCGGACTGACTGATTGGGTTGCAGGAATGAAGAGAGGCTTGAGCTTGAGGATGACGATGTTGACATCGTAAACTACAAGTATATGCCACTTTTATCGACTTGCTCCCCCTCATGCCCCTCATCCCCCCTCCTCCCCGCAAGCTTTTTGATTCAGAGTATTCGGAAAACTACGGCAGGCTTGCTTCTCCAATACAAGAAAATAGAAAAAAAGACAGGTAGCGCGGGTGGGGTGGCAGAACAACCACCGTGGGCAACCGGGACCCGACCCCAAGTGGAAGCGGGGGCGAGGAGAGGCGAGGCGAGGCAATGTCAAGGCGTTTCTGAAGACAAAAAAGCTGGGCTAGGGAGTCAGGACAGAAACAAACAATGACCAGCAGTGCCAGGTACGAAGACGACTTTTACCTAACACCGCGGTCTGTGAGGCTGTGATGGGCTTGCTAGTCTATTTTTACGCGGGATTACAGCCCGTCTAATGATTGCCTAGAGCCTGTCAAAGAGCCCCCAGCTTATAGGCGTCTACTTTTATAACAGCTTGCCAACGTCGTCACCTTTATCACTTAACATATGGCCTTGACATGGTGACGCTCTCCTCGCGCTCCTCAGTACTCCCAACACCGTTGCTGCAAGTGCCGCCCTCTTATGCATGTCCAGCAAGGTGCCGCTCGCTTTAATACCGTGTATGAGAAATCTCCGGTCTCAAAGACACAGATCTTTTCTTAGTGCACATTCCTCCCGACCGCTGCAACTCAAGGTGCTTGGCCTCCTTTTTTCTTCTATCTTCCCCAAGATCAAAAACCCCCGGCAAGAGTAAAAGGACAACGGTACTAACAAAAGGAAAAACGAAGGCCATGTCACTTAAAGGGGAAATAAAACAAAACCCTAGAGTGACCGCTGGCTCCAAGCCTGAACTGCTATTACTACTACAGCCATTGCATGCCGATACCTTGTTAGCCAAGATCTATGTATAGTTTTTCCAATGAGTCCTTGCCCCAGCCAGCAAATAACTAGAACAAGATCTCGGCTGGTATGGAAGACAGCGCCACATTGGCGGTAAGGGGCCGTTGGCTCAGAGGACACAAAAGAAGACAGAACTCAGGTCGAAGAATGTGCAACGTCTTTGGTCTTGGTCACTGACCGTTTCTCCTTGTCTCAAGTGAGTGTGTACGGTGCAAATGTGCATGTTGTTATGTATGCATGCATTGTATGCTGTACGTCCTACTACGCACCAAATCCTCTGCAACAACTCAGTCAGACACAAACTTAGCCCCTTCTCATTGCCAAGAAGACCTTGCAGAGAACACAGAGAATATCAGCACACAATAAAAGGCACTGGTTGTACACGGGCGTTTCACCATTTCACAGTCCAAGTCAGAGAAGTGGTTAAGACAAACGCCATTGGGAAGCACTGCAGATTGACTAGATAAAGGGGAGAAGGCCATTCTCAACAGGACGGTCTTTCAACATAGCTTTAGCTTCTCCACAATATCTCATTTCGCAGCATTGGTTAGCAAGCCCAAGGGGAGGAGGAGGCGGGAGGAAATGGCCTGTGGTTGGGAGTTCGCGGCTGGGTAGGTAGGGCGTCATTGTTCATCGTAATGACTTTGAGGTCATGATGGCCCGGTTAACTTGGATCCATGCGACTTGGGGCGTGGGTACTTTGCCCAATTGCTTTACGATCCGACAATCGATGCTTGCACTTTATCATGAATCGAATCTAGTTAATTTTGGTACCAGGTCTATTCCGTCACTTCTCAATCTCTTTACTGCAACACCGCTACCTCTAGCCTGCCACCCCAAACACACGAGCCACAATCCGACCAAAGGCCTTGTAGCGAGGCAGAGACCCTGCTCTCTTTTTTTATATTCCCGCCTCTCCAAAATGAGACTCCTAGCCACAGGCCTCTCTATGTTTCCTCTCGTACTCTTGCTTCCGTATGGCTCCTGGATGCTCAGGAGTGGGATGATTAACAGAAGTAAGAGCAGCCGAATTTTAAAATTCTACATCCAAGTTATTTGTTTCCTTGTGATGAAAATGCTATCCAAACATGGTAGACAAGATGACAAGTACAGGGAGAGAGAAATAACAATGAGCTAGCCTATCCTAACCTAGTTGTTATTGAATGGGGCATACCCACACGCACACACGCACACACACATGCACTTGAAATCTCTATACCTCAGCTTTGGAACATGGCAGCAGAGCAATAAAACGGGTAGCTTTGCAAGCAACTTAACAAGCAACTCAACCCATCAAAGAACAGCCTTCCCCAAACCAAGTTTAGTTTAGACCGCAATTTGAACCTTCCTACAAAAAGACACAACAACTTACTCGAATTGGTCTAAGGCCCTGCAGATCACCCCCCTTCTAATATCCTACGGTGGCCCATCATGGATGACAAGCGACAATGCAAGGTCAAGCACAAGCAAAATGCAAATTGGCTCTTTGACGGGCCTCCACGCACCCTCTATCAGCTCCATGACTTGCGGCTTTTTAGATGTAGCAGTACCTCAAGAGGGGGAATCATACCATGCTTGAGGGCTTTCTTTATATCTTGCATGCAATGCATAGAATGCCATGCCATATGTACAGTACTATTACTTACACAAGCAAGTACTAGCCGACATACATACATCATCCTATTCCATGGCCTGCCTCTCCTACTTGCTCCGTTCCTATCCTCTTTGACCCAGCACTGACCATGTCGCATACTAACTATCCTTCTTTACAATATTCCCCAACCTTTCTTCCAGTTCGTCATATGACATCTTTGCAACTAGCCATAACAGAACAACTAGTGGCACGAGCGCACGAAAACCAGCATTTACTTTTTGTTCTCTAACTATAGCAGTAGATTGTTTGACCAGGCCAGGCCAGCCTATAATTGAGGGTTATTCTGCCATGTGGACAACTAATAGCTGGGCTCTCGTTAAGAATCGCTATTTTTATCTAATAAAATTGTACTCCATGGCCATATTTGCCTAGCTCACTGGAGCATTGAACTGACGACCTAAGTATTAACCCTACCAATCATGTTGTTCTTAACCCTTAACTACAACTTCACCATCTCTGGGATTGTTGTCTCTAGAACGTAAGGGACTGATTTCATGGAATGTTCACAACGTCCTCTTTTTTTTTGTCCCATGTTTCAACTAAAATCCCTAGGGCCTGCTTCGTATCCCTTCGTTTGCAACTAAAATACGTAATGCGTAGAAGGTTGACAAGTATTTTTCTTGTTTTTCTTGTTTTTCTTGCTTTTCTTGATTTTTTTCCAATTTTTCTTCTGGTTTTGTTGGCTAGACCGCCGTCTTCTTGTTTGTCGTTCTCTCTCTCCTGGCATTGGATTTGCTCGTGGGGGATGTGCAGGTTGACAGGCTGTGCATGCATGGGCTCCTGAGACATGAAATATGCAGTAGTACAGTAGATTGGGGAGTAAGAATGAGGGTGAGAGCAAGGGTGAGAGTGAGAATGAAGAGCCACCAAGCTGGGAGCTTTGTGACTTTATTGCTAACAGTGATGGTTTATTTCTTAGACTGGCATAGCCGACTTTCCAGTTCAGTGGCTGTACTCCGCTTGGCCAAGATCCTGGACTTGCATATACTTGACGTCTAATGGAATACCCGCCTGGTCAAACGACGCGCTGTGGTCCCAGAGGCGCGTGTTGTTGAAGATGAGCAGCGACGACTATCAAGACGGAGTTCTTCGGAGGAATAGGAGTGTCATTGTTAGTGAGCTCAGTCAATGGCTGGGGAAGCAGCGGGGGTAGAGACGGATGCTCTCTGTTACGAGAAGAGATTCTCAAGCCAATTGTGCAATGAGCCTGGCGATTGGACCCGGGCTTGAATGTACTAAGCTTCTATTGGAATCATCGAGATCAGATGATGGACGGAAAATCTGACATCTGGAGGTACAATGATCTGTTAGCTATCTATACTGTTTGAACATAGTTGGTACAGAATACGGGGTTCCGTCTACTCTCCCCTCTTGTTCTCGTTGAGGAAACGGCTTAATCTATCTCCATCAAACAACTACAGTCACGTTTATGCACATCCAAGGATAGCTTCAAAAAAGACAATTCAAGAAACCTAGAAAAAACAACAAAAATAAACAACAAGGCAGGCGTCGTAGCAAAATTATGTGTCCTGCCACCATGACCACCGCCGAAAATCAAGGAGAATCCCATAAACACAAACATGATAATAGATGCAGGAGGCAGGGTTTATCCCACGTGGATCAACAACCACAAGCAACGTCAACGAAAGATCAATGTGTCAGTAAAAAAAGGCAAACGAAAATGAACAACCAATAACGACCAAGCCCCCGTTGTTTGGCTACCACCAATTGCTGGAAATAGCAGTCTATCATACTCTCCGGTCCTCCGACAGATCTTGTAATATCTCTGCCCTGCCGTTCATGTGACACAGGTCACTGAAACAGACGTGAAAGCGCCAAGTCGGGCTTTTTTAATTTACACATCCCACTCCGACTCCTCGGGAAGCTTCTCATCGGCAGACAGCGCGGTGAAGGAGCCAAATGACTTCAGGGCCGCGGGCTTGCTGATGTTGGCAACAGGCTTGGAGATGGGGGTCGAGACATTTGCAGCGGGGGACGAGGTCTTTGTCTCAGTGGGTTCGGGCTGGGCCTCCTCGACAGGGGCAGCCTTCTTGGCCTTCTTGGCCTTCTTGTTGACAGTGTTCCACTCCGAAGAGTCCTCCTTGGCCATCTCGATCAGCTCCTCCTCAGACAGGGCGATGGGAGCAGACTTCTCAGCCTTGGCAGCAGGAGCAGCAACAGGGGCCTCGAAGGTGTCAAGCATGGTGGCGGGAGCAGCGGTGACAGCAGGGGAAGCCTCGGTCCAGGCCTTTTGTTGGGCAGCAAACTGGGAGCCATCCTTGGCGGGGCGACCCTCGGCGATGCGGGCAGTGCGGCGCTGAGCCTCAAGCTGAACCTGGCGCTCCTTCTCGGTCTCAGCACGAAGGGCCTTGGCAGCCTCAGCCTTCTTGCGGTTCTGGCGTTGCTTCTTGGTCTCAACGGGGGCTTCGGCCTTGGCAGCCTTGACGGGTTTGGCGGGAGCAGTGGCGGTGTCAGTCAGGCGAAGGACACTGGGAGCGGCACCAGACTTTTCGAGCATGTCAGCGACGCCGGTGGAGTCGGTAGGCTTGACATCGGGCGAAGTGGCAGGCGACTGGTCATCATCAGCATCTCTGCCGGTGCTGGTAGACGGAGCAGTGACTTCATCATCCACGTCGGTCTCCTGGGTAGCCTTGGACTTCTTAGCCTTGGACTTCTTCTTGGACTTGGGGGCAGTAGCCTTCGCCGCAAGGGAAGTGCCTTCCTTCAGACCAGCCATCTGGCGGGCGAACTCATTGTTGGAGATTTCGTCCTTGGTGGTTCCGGTAGAATCCTTAGAGGTGGCAGCAGGCTTGAGGCTAGGCTCAGCAGGGACCGCAGCAGCAGCCTTGGTAGAGTAGGCCTTAGAGCGCTGCTTCTTGGCCTTTGAAGCTCCAGCAGTAGGTCCGGTAGAGGCAACACGAGCGACCATGGGGGTCGCGGCAGGCTGCTGCTTCTTGGACATGAGGAACAAGGTCAGAACAGTCAGCACACCAATGATGGCATAGCCACTGGTGGTGGTGTTGATGTAAGAAGACATTGTGTATAAACCGTGATCAAGTGTAAAGTCGAGATGAAGAGGCCACAAAGGGCGATAGGAAACAGCGCGTTGGAGTCTCAATCACTAGCAATTGAGAAACTAAACACGGATGTAGGGGGAGGGGGGGGGGGAGCAAGCGATGCGAGAAGAGCTGTGTTTTGTGTAGACTTGTTACGAGCTTGATGCGGCGCACAGGGTGACGATCGGCAGCAATGTAGAAGTCAACGTGCTTGTCGAGAGGACGAAGTGCGAGAAGAAACGACGCAGAGAAAATGCAGTGCGAGAACGTGTCTTTGGGAGGTCAATTTAATGAATCAAAGCACTATCAAGAAAAAAGGGGAGAGACGAGACGTAGAGAAAGCAACGTGGTTCTGACTCTCACCTCACAGAAGGAAGCTAACAGGACAGAGAAGAAAAAGAGAAAGGAAACAAGGGAAGGAAAACAATGCTTGAGGTATGAATTAGCCACAGACGCGAATTCTGGATCTCAAGATGTTTGCAATTGATGGATGAAAGAGAAGAGAAGAAGAGAAAGGAAGGGAAGAATGAACTCGGATGGCCCGTCTTAATACTGAAGGGAAAGAAATACAAGGACTTTTCTGGCTGGATCAGAGGGGAGAGACAAGACAGCACGGCAGGAAGGGAAGCTTACCTGAGGCAGGCAAAGTGGCTCTTCAAAGAGGCGACGTAGCTTCTCGAAAAAAAAATTGGCAATGAGCAAGAACAAGGGGGGGCCACTTGTAGGGCAGCGGAGTAAAACAAGATCGTGGAGAGCTAAAAAAATAGAAAAACTCCACCAAAAATACCAGCAAAAATGTGGTGAAATTAAAGGATAATACGGGAGGAAACCGAACGGAAGAAGTGGCCTTGTTTCCTGCGTTCTAGGAATATCTGAAGCATGCTGCTTTCCTGCTTTGTTGCCCTTTTGAAGCTCCTGTTTAGGTATTCAATTCATAGCGCTAGCAGCACTACAACAACGCCTCATACCTTGATTGTACTGGTACTCGGTTTTTTCCGCGTGTCACGCCTTCCGGCCAGGTGGTATCTTTGTACTGCGACTTGAGCGCCACACTTGTGTGTGGCTGTGAAAAAGGACCTAGGCGGGCCGCAAGCTATCGAGAAGCCTGGCTGTTGAGGGGCGTGTTTGCAAGTCTTAGTATGCATTCATGTACGGCGGCCAGGAACAGGACTGGCAATGCCTGCTGTGTCAGGGAAAGCATACGATCGCTGTAAGCACTGAAACTGTTCCTCAACTGGCTAGTGAATGCGGCCGGCTGCACCAGTAAGGCTGCTGCTTGGTTTCTCAAACACAAGCCTCCTGCTGCCCACCAACACAAGGCAAAGCCCTATGAAAAATCTACTGCGGCCATTCCCCTATGCGAAATATCTAGTCCAATGCTCAGCCAAAACATGTGTGACGCGCCGTGCCGTGCCGTGGATGCTGGCTGTGCTCGCTTTGGTTTTGGGTTGATGGGCATTTAGCGACACCCCAGTAACAGACAATATCACAATGGTTATGGGCATGGCGTGCGTGGCTTGGGGGTTTAGCTGACAGCTCTGACCTCGTGTTCAGGCAGGTACATTCAACACATGGCCTTACGAGCATATGTATAATGCACAGAAGATATAGAAAGCGATGAGATGGTACGGTTCAATGGGTGCTGTACATTTCCGCGACATCTTTTTTGTTTCGTTACATGCTGTCCAAGGCTCACAAAGACGCCTCAAAATTCAATGCTCCCTCGGCGTGCATTGGATCTTGCGCTTGCCTTTGCGTAGACTACTCTACCGCTGTTATGTGAATGCAAATGGAGAGCTCTTCCTTCTCTCTAGGTAGCTCTGTCTGTTGGTCTATTGGATGCATTGGTGATCCTTGTTATCTTGAATGGGCGGCGGGATGCTACACTGTGCTAAAAAAAGCTGCCTGGTTTTGTATCCATAGCGTTGTACCCGGACGTGTTCGCGATTGCTTCTAAACAGAGGCGCGTGTGTTGTGCTTCGTCGAGGTCCCAAGAAGATGATGTGGCTGTAGGTTTCTAGAGTCAGCACAAAGTAGCAGTCTGCAATGCCTTGAGGGTCCTCTCAAATCACTGAAGAGATAGTGGCTGTCTTCCTCATATCTTGATCTAGTAGAATGCAGGTAGCCTGGCCGGGGCCTCACACAGATAATAGTGGAACAGAGAAAGCTCGCCTGTTTCTAACAAGACCGATTGCAGAGATTGCGAGCTTTGTGGACAGTAGGCAAGCATCATCTCAACTTGGCCGTCATGTTGAGCTCTTTGCTTTGTTTCTACCTGGTCTTGTGATGGATGGGCCATCAGTCCCCCCCTGTAGACAGCACTGATAGCATTGATAAGTAGCTGATACCGGCTGATAAGGGAAGATAATGGGAAGCTGAGCAAATTTGCTGGTGATTGCTCAGCCAATCATCTTCTAGGGCGACAATCAGCAGAGAACATTTGGTTGTGGAATTAGTTACTTTAAACTAAGAACCAGGTGTCTCAGTTGACGATGTGTAGAGAAGCAGTGAAACCAAAGCCCGGCAAGTGTATCCGGAGCCTGTTTGGCTTCTTACTGGCGAACATGGTTCAGGGTGGGTGGGTGGTGTTGCTAGTGACGTAAAAGTAGGCCTTGAATAACACAACATTGTCCCAAAAGAGAAGCCAAAATAGAGATAGGGCTCTACAACAAGCTTTTAAACGAGCAATCGCTGCGGCATGTGCTTGGTTTGTACTTGCATCCGAGATGGTGTATCCTCTACGGCCTTTCTTTCGGTGATCTCCATCGCTCTTTTCTTTCTTCTCCCCGCCCCTACCATCTCTGTATAAAAGGAGCACCATCCCCGCCTCGCATGTCCTAAAGTCGAAAAGATACGGCGATAAACAACAGATAGCAGCTCTGAAGCCTTCTACGAGTCGCCTGGCTGCTTTGTTCTTTTTGTTGATTTTCTTGTGGAAAACTTACCGGCCTATTTAGGCAACAGGCTAGATCTTCCAGCCACTAGCCCCACACAGCCCTGGGGAATTCATTACACACACGACGAACGACATCGAGAGCCTTCCCTTGGCACCTGCACTTATATTATATTGCCTCACTAGCCCTATACATCCAACTTCTCCCCGATATCTCAACTCTTGCATCGCAGAGCTGACCGTCCCTTTTGTGTTGGCTCTATTTTTCCCACACACTGAAACTTGTTTCCAATATGGCTCCTCATAAGATTATCATCGACACTGATCCAGGTATGCCCACCGTCCCACTAACTGCTGAACTAGCCTGGTAGCTTATGCTGACACTGTATTTATGTCTGTCTAGGTGTCGATGACATCCTGGCTCTTCTCCTTACCATGGCTTCTAAGCCTGAGGAGATCGAGCTCATTATGATCTCCGTGACATACGGCAACGTCCCCTTGTCTAGGTGAGATAGCCCCTCCTTCACCCTCGGAAGCACTGGGTTCTAACTAAGCCCTTGCCTAATAGCTGTCTCAAGAACGCAGTCGCTCTTTTCCACGTTCTTGAAAAGGAGTTTGCCTGGAGAAGGTCCGTTGGGCGCGCCGAAGGATATGAGAGCTTGAAAGCCTGCAAGCCCATTCTTGCTGTTGGCCCTGACCATCCTCTGGAAGAGGAGTCACTGATGGCAGACTACTTCCGTAAGTCAATGTTGTGATCGCTGTACATGTATTCCCCCCCCCTGTATCTGGATGTTCGCGGACTTACACCTAATTTCACTATAAAGATGGCCTTGACGGCCTACACGGCGTTCACGAAAAGCACCCAGATCTTAGTCCTGCGGATACTTGGAAGGACCTGTTTGAAGGGGGCGCTGAAGCTGCATCGGAAAACAACCACCTTTTCGTCCCCTCCAAGGTGCCTGCTCACAAGGAACTCCTGCGCCTTTTGCGTGAAAACCCGACCGACTCCATCACTCTCCTCACCGTTGGCCCAATGACTACTGCCGCGTTGGCTGCCGGCGAGGACCCAGAGACCTTCCTCAAACTCAAGGAGGTGGTTGTCATGGGCGGCGCTGTCCATGTCCCTGGAAATATTACTCCCGTCGCCGAGTTTAACACGTATGCCGATACCATTGCGGCTGCCCGTGTTCTAGCACTGACCTCGGCAAAGCCTGCTTCTACTATGCCTGTGCTTCCCAACGAGCTTTCAAAGCTGCCGCCATACCCTGAATCGCTGCCGCGCAAGCTGAACCTGGCTCTATTCCCGCTTGATATTACTACGCCTCACCTGCTAATGCGTGACACCTTTGATGCTGTTATCAAGCGCCAGCTTGAAGCTGGCAGTCCACTTGCCATTTGGATCAACCACTTTCTCTCCAAGACGCTTGACCATATCGAATCCCTTGTGGGCCCTGACGAGATCCCTGGTCTATCACTTCACGACCCTCTGACTGTTTGGTACATGATTACCCATGATGACCCCGGATGGAAGACCACTCCCAAGCCTGAAGACATCCGTGTTGAGACGACAGGCCAGTGGACTCGTGGAATGCATGTGATTGACAAGCGCGGCCGCAAGCGTGCCGAAGATGTTATCTTGACACCAGCTAATTCTACGTCTCCGGCTATCACGGCGGAAGAGATCCCAAACGATAATAGCGGGTGGTTGAGTGCTGTGCGTGGTAACAGAGTGAACCGGTACATCTCTTCTCCGGGCGAGATGGCTTTTGCGCCATTTTTGTTGGGGCGTATTTTTGGCTGAATGGTGAGTTAGTTGAGATGGGCTGTTCGTCTAGTATAAGTATCAGCTCAATTCATTTTCTCCTTATGAACACCATTATTATTATACTATCAAGCGAGCTCACTGTAGTAATTGTAGTATATGAGTTTGATGGGGGGGATTCTTTTCCGGGTATCAAGTGTGTATAACACATACATATGTGTAGCTTTTATCATAAATTGTAGATCGTAGCCAGCGCTTTGGGAGGCCTAGTGGGTCTCAATGCAGTATCGTCTCTTCCTTCTTTTCATCTCTTGCTCCAAGACAACTTCAGGCCTTTTAGCTCTGCCATCCTGAGATCAACTTCTTTTTCTAGATTCGTTTCTATGATATCCGACAACCAAAACGGGGGGACTGGTTTGTGCGGGTAGCCTCGTAGACAAGGCTGCACACACATTCCCTCATGGCTTCAATAGTTTTATCTCCCTCGTTTGAGAGGTATTCAAGTGGCATCATGCGATATGAAAACAGTGAGAAAACTAAGTATGCTTTATGCCACCGATTTCTGAGCCTTTGACCTTAGTCCAGTCAATGTTGCTGTCGAGTTCTTCGTCTACTAGGCCGACGGTGCAGACATTGTCACCACGAACTAGGTACAGACCTAGCGGAACAGATGATGATGGTTCTTCGTCGTCGGGTGTACGGATTGAGCGTTCCTCGGCTTCTTTAAGGACCTGCAGGTTGAGGAAGAGAAGTTAGAGAACTATTAATTCAGATGTGGGTGGGGAGGGGAGAGAGAGAGAGAGGACACAAAGAACCAAACATACTAGGTTTGTGTTATTATCCGCCGCTACCAAAGTGCCCACAATGATTCTAGAGTCGGCCGTAACCAAGAGGACTTTTTCTACAGATGCAGATAAACACCAAGGCGTGCTGGGTCAGTATTAAATGCAGTCAAGGGATCAGCGTTTGGGCTAGGCTTACTGTCGAGATAACTGCCCAGTGTCGCCATGACGGACAGCAAGCAGATAGGAGGGGGAGGGTTCAACAAAGGGAAACAGACAAGTGAGAGAGGGGATAGCAGCGCTGAGGTGCTATATTTTGTTCAGGTCCGGCACGCAAGTCCGGCTAAGAGACAGGGCCCTTGGCTGTCAATGTGAGGATTGATTGGGCTTGGTGACTCGAGAGAAGAAAAAGAACAATGGCTGAGAGATGGCTGGGCCTGGAAATGGAGAAAAAACGTAGGGGGCAAAGTGGGATTCTCTTTGGCTGTAGAAGAAGAGAGTCTATGCAGATTGCAAGTAGTCCTTCAAATCTGTTTAGAAGCCTCCTTGCGAATTGATTTGCTTTTTGCTATTTCACGATGATGAAGCTTGATCCGAATTTGAAGCTAGTCCTGGTTGGTAGCATACACAGTGCGCATTCGTGCACACGACACTGTCAGAACTATGGTGACAAAAAGCAAGTCAGTTAGTGTAAAAGAGCAATTCTATTCCAGAATTTCAATATATACATACAGTGCCTATGCTAAACTCATATAAATCTTTGTTTCAGTCTTGGAGCAGACGTAAAATATATTCAAGTTCAAGTTCAGTCTTGGAGAAATTTTCGACCGCAAGGACTTGGCCTTAAAAGACTCGAAACATGGCGATAGTTGGAAACTCAGTACTGGGTAGATGGAACTCTCTCCAGAGTCTCCTTGTTCTTTTAGGAGTCTCTTGTATTACATGATCATAAAAATTAATCTTTCTAAAACCCACGACTTCGATGTTTAGGCTATGCAATACCAAGGACACCAACCTGAGTGCCGGAGTCCTACCTGCGGTGGATAGGGCCATCATGAACCTGCGTTGATATTCAGGTACAGGCCCCAATCCCGCCTCATGATTCGAGCATCATGTGCGATGCCAGCAGGCGGAGAATCATTTTTGTGGCGACCTGTCAACTGCTATGCGAGTATGACATCACCAGTACATATGACGGGTCTTTCGGTGGCAGACGGAAGACGTGATGTGATGTACGTCACACAACACACAAGATGCTCTGTCTAATGAGATAGAATAGTGGAATTCATCGCGCGACAGCAAATAGTCTTGGGACTCGGCAATGCATTCGAAGTATGCTTGCGCTTTAAAATCACTTTTGGTAAATGGTAACGTCTGTTCCGTCTAGTCGCTCAGGTTATGTGTGTAACCACCGGCCCGTGAGTGTCTGGATTATGCACGCTGTACTCAATGGCACCATACGAACTACAGGTCCAAGCACTTTTTCCCATGTGAAATATGATAGCGGTATAAATGCAAGATGTATGTTTTAAGGCTATAGGAGGTTGTCTTTTACCTCGTGGGATAGGAAGCCAGGAGCTGACTTCTTGTGTCTTAGCAGTGTGTGTAACCCCGTAAACCCTACATGTGAGAATGACAACAGTATCTTTGTGACTCCTGGACAACTTTTGGTGTTGTAATGTCTTGAGAGGCCTCGACATCAAGTCATAGTCATGCTTCAACTATTCTTCTGGCACAAAGAACGGTCCAATTTTGCGCCTTAGCACCATAGCATATACGCCACAACTTGGGCCTAATGGTATAATGGTGTCTCGTTTCTTTTTCAAGCAAGCATCTCATAGACCACAGTCCATATATGGAGCGCATAGGATTGAATAGGCAAAATAAATGCAAATAATGCATGTGATTTCGTATTTACTCCAAATGATGTACTTGAGGCTTGGCTGAGAGAGAGAGAGAGTGCATGTATTAGAATTCTCCTTGTTGGAGCGCAAACGTTAGCTTGTGAGTGGGTATCCCTGACTTTGAGAGCTGAGCCGGCTATGGAAATGAGAGACACGTATGGGGAGGTGCAAAAACAGAGAAAGAAGCCTCAGGTATGGAGGATGTGTCTTGTGTGATATCTATACCACAGTTTCATGCAGTCTCACCCACACATGGAATGTTATCACTTGATGTGGCGATGAGTCAACGACTGGATATTTGTAAACTATTCCCGTTTGACATAGCGGCGCGCAAGTGGTGCATCTACCAGCTTTGTAAGCTCAATGATTGCAGACACACCCACACCCCTACACCCATGTCTACACCAATACCTTGCAAGTCAATGTCCACCCGCAGCCAAATAATGGAACGAATAAAAGGCACTAAAAGGTGGTGTTAAAAGTATGGGGGGTTAGTTATAAGGATGACATGTGGAGGGGGACAATTTCGGGGTGAAATCACACTAAATGTCTGATACAAAGAATCGAGTGATCTGTCGCTTTTGAACGATTTGAAAGAGCGCACTTCCTGCATATTCTTGCGTCTCGCCTACGGAAAACGAGATCCTGTCCGGTGAACAGCCCCATTAAATTCCAGATTCCGAAAAGAAGCCCAAGACTTTGGGTATTGTCTGCATTTCAGCAGTCTCCCTTGTTTTCATTCACCGGTCGCTCGACGCAAGCGGCATTGGCTTTTGTACAGTTTAAAGCCCCTTCCCTCTGTAGCTTGTTCCCTCAGTCAACGCCTTCTTGCATTGAAAAGAGCAATATAAACGAACCATACAGCGGCAAGTTGGGGTACATTCAATGCATCAAGGTCACAGGACTGTGCTGCAGTGCTGCAGATAACGTATGGTTATGTGCAAGATGAGTAGTATTAGCGCAAGCAAGGTTGTATGCATGTATGCACGAGGTGATCATGTATTATGTAATCCCACATGTTCTCCGGTGCATACGTACATGGCCACGCCCATTTCTTTTTTCCCAGTCAAAGGCAAGGCGAAATAAGTGTTTTCTTTCAGCATGCTCGACTTTTCTTTTGAGTGTTACCCCGCACCAGTCTACGCCTGATAAGACTGATGACCAAAATTAGCAGGCTTCGTGTGCAAAATCCTTGTCCTGACTACAGCATCCGAATGCTATGTTGTGAAGTCCAATCTGATGAGTAAAGGAGCGAGTTGAATGCCCATCGATAGACCGAGAGTTGGGCGTACCAGTGATGATCAGTTGCCCATTTAGGAAGCGCTATTTTACCCGTTCAGTCCGCAGAGTTTATCGGACGGAGTCTCAGTGTAGTGGTTATATTTCACGATGCTGCTTCAAAGTGATGTAGCATGCGTTGCAAATTTGTGGCATTTATTACGTCCAAATTCATCTTTCCCCGACGTCCACCCACACTTCATTCGTGTCCTCAGCTGCAATAAGGAAGACTGTAGGAAAGTATAGACGGGGTGTGGAGCACACCATGGTAAAATGCAGTAGGGAGTGTGTATTTATGCAGCATTTGCATACACATGTATCGTTATGGAATCAGGTAGCATACGCCTTGGGGGCTAGTCGCTCCCAATGGCAAATCACATACTTGTTTTGATGTCGACGACGCATGATGTCCAATGTACACATAGCCCGGGGTTGGCTTTGGCCAGCTGTTCGACAAAGATTAGCAGGTGTTTTGGGCTATCTCACTGGCCTGGGACTATGTATTTCTGCATAACTCGTACGGAGTAAACTGGGCATAGAGTTGTTGCTGGACAAGATAGGCTTTGGAGCTCCTCGGCACTCTCACAGATCAAAGAAAGGAGCAAGGGAGCATCAAGCTACTGTGGCGTTGCTGCACATGAGACATTTTCTCTGGGAGGGCTGAGAGCTAGGACGCTGCAGCAAGCTTGGGCTCTGTTCCAACGCAAATGCATGACCGAGAGAAGGGTGTCTCCGACTCTCATTCCTCTTTGATTCTCTAGTTAAACCGGCCAAGCTGTTTGCGGTTGAAGCGGCCCTTAGAATGCCATTGACGCCTGGGGATGTCAACATTCCACGCTCGCTCGCTCATGGAACAGAGCCAAGAGGAGGTCGAGGAATACAGCGAGAAAGAGGGCTGGACCGACAGGCTGATGATGTAATCATGCCGGCGAGCTAGCTCCGTTTTTGCAGACATCCCGTCTAAATAGGAAACCACAGCTGATAGACACAGTTGGAGCTGTGGGCGGTTAGATTGAGGGGGTTTGGAGCAGAAGCTGAGCATGGCTTATGAAACTAGCCATGTAGTGATTATTTTTGTGTGATGAGGTGTTCAAGAGAAACAATTTATCTCCTCGGGCGCTCCATGATGATAAGCAGCACTAGTTGCTAGGGCTTGACGTGACAATCGATGTTCAGGATGGTTTTGATGGGAGGGAGAAAAGATTTTCTCTTTGCCATCTTGCGGCAGGCCAACCACCATATTAGGGTTAACGCTGTCTGACGTCGCCTCTGTAGGGCGAGAAAGAAGATGGATTGTGAATGGGCCAAGACGGGCTGTGCGACGCCAGTAAACAGAGAACTCGCGTAAATGAGAGACTTGACAAGATGGGAAACCATCGTTCGTCTATTTAACCTCTGTTTTTCGTCTTATTGTGGCATGGATCGCAAGGTGAGGCAAGAGGTCCATGCTTGCTTGGGTTCTGGGTTGGGCGCTCTTATTGTTTCTCTCTTTGTTCCTTTGGGAAACATCAAAATGTTTGTATAAATTACGTGTACTTGCTTACCACACAGAGCACAAAGCAGTACGTAATAATTTCGAGCAAGCGATCTTGGCGGGAAGATGGAGCCCGGCCGAGTGGGGCACTGGAAAGGAAGTCCGTGAAGTGCGGGGAGAAGAGAAAGAGGCAAGTGGGGATTGGATGTAGAAAAATGCGAGAATGCGAAGGGACGAGGAAAGAACAGCGAGCGAGACCCTAGCACCGCCTCATGACCGCCTGTCCCCTAGCTGCTCTTTACGTTCAACGCTAAATCTGCAGGAAGTGAGACTGTAGTTCTAGGGTAGGTATGCGTCGGTGTATGTCTCTGCTTTTTTTTTTTTTCTTTTTTCTGTCCTTTTGTCTCCCTCTCCCCATGGTCCTGATAGGATGTGCTGCGGACAAGAAGCTCGAGAGGTCAAATCCAGCCATACCGATAGTACACAGTGTCTCTGGCGGCATCAGGTTGGCTGGTTTGTGGTGCGATGCAACGCCAATCCAGCAGCTTGCACATGGATCAAATAAGCGAACGAGATACAGCGGAGTCTTGATCGGCGGGAGAATAGCTTCTGGGCTAAATGGGACCAGGAGACAGTAGACTACAGGGCAAAGGAGATTAGGGAGCCTGGTATCGAGCCCGCCCCTAATAGAAGAAACCAGTACTGGTACCAAGACGCAAAATTGACATTCAGGAGCACAAAGCACCGAATTTCGCATCTGACACCGTGGGAAAGGAGACATTGTTTGGTAAAGACAACAAAAGGCTGGGTCAGCTCCAGTTCTGCTTAGCAGATATTGCCTCCCGAGCTCGCCCTCTGTTCTCTTTTATTGTTTATTATTTATTATTTTATTTGCGTCCAAGTTTTGCCATTGGCTAACACGCAGTCAGACATGCATAGATAGTGACAAGGCCTGTAGGACTAGTGTATTTTCTATCTGCAGTTCAAGACACTAAAGCAGAATATTTGTGAAAGAGGGCGTCGAACACCCTTGGGTGTACACACGCACACAAACACACACATTCACTTACTTACCCACCAATTCACTGGCTCGTTTGCCCGCCCACGTACTCACTTATTCTCTTCGTCACTTGCTCGCTCACGCCTCAGTACTTACCCTGGGCTAGGGACAACTCACACATCATACAAGCTACATGAGCGTTGAGTGAAGTGCGGGTATTGTGTGTTTTGATGTCCCGTTTTTGGGGAGGCTTTTCATCGATTTGAGGGCTGGACATCCGTTGCCCGGAGCCCGTAGCCCTTGGTCTTCTTTCCGGTCTGGTGTCAATCAAAGGTTTAAATCGTGACCTGTCTTGCAAGTGCTATTATCGTCTTGGAATCCTGCATCCATCTTTTCCCCATAACCAGGCGAAAGACTAGCCCGTGTAGTGGCTAGCTAGCTTATCCGGGCTAGCTAAGGGCATAGACGAGCTTTGTCCTGGCCTGGGTGGAGATTGGCCAGGATAGCTTCTCAATGGCGGGAATGAAACTCGGCCATGTAGTGAGGCAAGACAGGAAATAAGCACAGAACTGAAAGAGGATAATAATGACACTGACATGCTTCTTCTCCAAGCTCCCAAGTGGTGCCTGTTAAAGGTCTACAAGGTGCTACCCTGTCAGTTCCATAGTGGTCATTGTGGTACTAGACCCACTCCACTTCTGCTACATCTATCTCTCCGCTGCTCTGTCTACCTACCTACCTATTAGTGCTATTACAAAGAAGACCTGGAAGAAGGCGCTCAAGGCGCTTCAAAACCTCCTTTATATGGCCCCCACACCTGCGGAACAAGCAAGGCTTGTTTTCTTATCAATACTTAGTTTCCTAGTCGTGCGAAGATTTTGAAGATGTGATGTGATGTGATGTGATGTATACATCCTAAAAATCAAAAGTCCATCTTTCATCTTTCATTTTTCCTTTTTCCTCTATCCTTTTGGGATACCTGCATGGGACAAACATGGGGCTGCTCTTGGCTTCTGTAAGAGACATTAAGCAAAGAAAAACAAAGCAAGACAGCTCTAGTGTATTGGACTTGGTTGCGGATTGTTGATGCTTGCCTGGCTTTGATGCTGCAGTTGGCCCTGCAATTGCGACTTGGACTCTGAGTTGTTTGAGGTGAAAGAAGTAGGGAACGAGTCTCAGAGTCACGGAAGAAATGTCGACAAATGCACACTTACACGCGTACACATGCAACACATGCGCATACATTTAGCGTGCAGTTTAAACATCATGAGTTTTATGGGGCAGGAGACCGCGTGGCATTTTGCAGCAAGTACAATGGAAGCTAAGCACCTAGACAGGCAGTTACCTTCTACCCTCAGGCAGCTGTCGACTAAAAAGTTTTTCGTCCTTTCTCTTATTGTAGCCCTCCTATTGCCTGCCCGCCCCTCTCTATATTTTGCCCTCGTTCTAACGCGATTCTCACCATCACCCTTTCTTCCATCTCGCCCTCACCCTTCCCGTATGCCATTCTCTCCTTCATCTCCATACTGGCTGCACTTCTCGACTCCTCGCACCCCTGCCCTGTGACTCCGATCAACAAAACAAAGGCAATCTACTTGTCATCCTGCCGACTCTCATCGTCTCTTTTTCTCTTCGCTCGTCGGTCTATCGCCGATACCAGTCTTTCCGGCATTTCTTTCTGGCTAGCGGAATAGCCTCAGCCATCACTATTGAATGACGCCTTATTTGTACCCTACAAGCGCTTTGTTGGTGCCTTTTTAGCCGTAATCTCCAATATACCGCTACCTCAATCTTCTCGTAAGCACCACACTAGCCTGCTCCCTCGTGTGTTTCTTGTCTTGTGTTTTCTATCCCTCTTGCCTCATGCCAAGGCATGATTCCACCCACCCTCACCTGTGTCGTTGCTGTCATCGTCGGCCTCTTAAGCATCTTGCTTTTAAGGACTTCCCGTCCAAGCATCTTCCCTGTTCCAACACCGGTTCTGTCTCACCATTTTCTCGTTGTCTCTCTTTGTCGCCTTCCCTCCTCCTCTCCTCTATCCCTCTGCCTCTGCCTATCTGAATTCACCACAGTGTCGGTCATAGGGCTTCAGGGGGAACACTAATTTGTCACCAACGAGGCCCACACGCTGTCTCTGCATCTCCCACAATAGAACTCTATTTTGTTGAAGCTTATCACACATTGCCTGTCTTTTCAACTAACTAAACGCCCATTATCACTCACTACGCCTCCTAATGTCGGCGCTACAAGCAAGACGACGGCTGCTGCTAGTCCTTTGTTTTGCGCAGACTCCCTAGGCTAATTCATCTACCAGCTCTCCAGTCACTCTGTCATGAATTGAGACTGCACAGGTGGCAGGCCTAAGAGTGCTGGTGACATGAAATATCCAAACTTCCACTATCTACATTGCCACCTCACAGATCCTTGAACTAGAAATTTGCCATTCTTGGCTCTTATTATTAACTTGATATTTCCGGACTGATCCCTCACATGAGGCCTCCGTGCTATTTTCATGTTAGGCCTTGGCTATATGGCCATGAACAGAGAATAGGCCCCGTCACCGTGGTCGGGGCCTATTCCGAGTGGTACCCAAAAGTCTGGAACACAGCCTCATGTGCTGAGCGTTGCCTGTTATCAATATTTATACCATCCACGCCTTGTGCTCGTTAAATGATATCCCAAACTGTCATTCCTCCCTCAACAGCTCCCACAACCATAAGAACAATCTATTCTTTCCTCTTCCTTTCCTCTGCCTCAACCCTGGTAGCCCTCCTCCAACTACTAGCAGCGGAACTTTCTGCTATGTACACCCCATCCGATGTGTATAAAAAAGGAACAAAAGTTGCCCCGAGTTTGTATCCTATCCCCTCTTTGCCTCTGTTCTGAAGCATTGCCCATCCATTATCATATTTCGGCTGGCCCTGTTCTATTCTTCCACCCTTCTTTAAAGATTGCCTCACGCTCTAATACCATCAAGAGAAGTAACTTGTTGCTCACCTTCTCTACCTGCCCTTTGATACTGTCTCAGTATTTCTTTCATTCCCTTGAGTTTGCTGCCTGCATTTTGTCATATTGTTAGTGTTGCTGTTCTACTGCCATCACGTACTCTCTCGTGCTTTTTGTCTGACAATCATATCTTACATCCCACTCTTTTATATAGTGTCTCCACACCACTGTCTAGATTCTAACCCATATCTATAAACCTTATTCTGCGTCACCCCATTGCCTATTCTTCAACTCTTCAGTTCCTTTTGCCAACCTTCTCTTTTTTCTTTTACACTAGGAAGCTTCAACTCGGCCGCAACCTCACAGATTGCTTTCCTTTTTCTTTGAATCTGTCACAAGAGAAACCACCTCCTAAACAAAAACACGCGCTTCTGCTTCCCTGCTTTGAGAAAAGCAAACAACCGGTGGCAGATTTGAAACACCTCTTGTAATTCCACCAAACGTGGCCTAAGAGTGTTGAAAAGGTTGAGTTCCGCTCCCCCTAAGACCGGTAAGTTATTGACTGAGATCTAATCCTTTCATTTTGCGGCCGTATCATGCTCTTGGTATCTACCCAGTCACCCATTTGTATTCTCATTCAAACGCTCTTTTTCCCTAGAGAGTGCCGCTACCTAGAGATAGATGTTCCCTGTTCCCTTCTCCTCTGGCGCTTAGAAATGAAAACTTTGGAAGACTAGCTTTTTTTCTTCTTTTCTCTGTCGAACACATTTGTCTTGAATTCATACCCAGCGCATGGTGCCATGTCCGACCACCACACCACTATCCAGCCGAGTCAAAAAGCTGATGCTTCGTTTAGAAACAGGCCTATACATTCTGACCTTGAACCGCACACCGGTACCTCGAGAAGTCTGTCACTTTCTGTCGCATCAATGAGTACTACACTCATGGTATGTCCGTACCAGAATATTCCTCCTCCAACCGTGACTGAAGCATCAGTCATGACAAAACCAGACTTTGACTACGGTGCCCATTCCCAAGGCCGTAGGACATCTCCATATGTAAGTTAGTTCGGAGAAGAAGACGGAAAGACCGGCTGGCTAACAAACATTAATGTGTAGTCTCCTGACTCAAGCATCAGCCAGCAATCTGGAGAAAGACGGAGAAATAAACTTGGTTACCATCGGACTTCTGTGGCTTGTGGTTTGTGTTCCCTATTTCCCGCTGATTACTTTTAAAGGAAGAAACGTAGGTTTCTAACAGTGCGATTTGCAGGCCATTGTAGAAAGCGGAAAATAAGATGTATTCTAGCCAACGATAGCAACGGCAAATGCGTTAATTGTATCCGCTTGAAGAAAGACTGCACCTTTTACCCCGTTGACCAAGCGCCGCCCGATTCTCGTGGAAAACAAGGAACGTCTAGCCAGAGCTCAGCTTCCAGCCGTGGAAGTAGCACCAAAACCACACAGAGCAAGTACTCTTCGACAGGCATTCCAATAAGAGCCATGGCGCCGAGTACAGCAGAACAAGATGTCAACCGTGAGTTATTTCCAACCATGCCTTTTTCTTCTTGGAAACCAGCTAACATCGGGCATAGTGCTGCCAGCAAGCGCTGCTTACGACTACACACCACCCCAAGTTGCTATTTTTGATACTGCATGGCGTGGGTTCGCCGACGAGGGTCTTGTTTCATCACCTTTGCCATACCAGATCCAACATGCTGACTCGTGGCCCACATCATCCGCTACTGCTGGTGTCTCAGAGGCTTCGTGGTACACACAGAATGGCCTAGCTAGAGGCTCATCGTTCAACTCCTTTGATGCAAATTTCAGCTTCGGTAGAAAGTCATCATCCGTGTCAGATTATCAGACATCCATCGGAAGCATCCCTCTCTCCTCTCCACTATACGAGCAGCCTTGGCAAGATTCATACCCGTACGGAGCTCGACATGGTAACACTCAATTTAACCAATGGGTGGAGTTCAGCAATCACTCTCCCGCTACGACGGCTACTGCCACAACAGGCACTACAACTACATCAGACAACACTCAACAGAGGCTGGACACAACTGGCATGCAATATCTACAGTCGAGTTCAACTACTTGAATATAGCGAAGGCAGAGGGGCAAGGTAACACTCCCAGGTCAGAATCCAAGATTCAAAATAGCACTCACAAGTCAGAAGCACTTAAAAAGGTTCTGCTTTTGCGAGAAAAATGTATATTACAACTGCTATATTGTTTTGACACGGCTTTTGACCTATGTTTTCCTTCTATCAAACACGGATGGCTCTTTTTGGTTGGCTTTTGGTCAGGGACCTACTTGCTGATTTGATGAGAATGGATGGATGGGGAGGGGGGGGGGGGGGGGGGGGTTTCTTGGTTTTTTGAATTGGTTTTATTTTTTTT
>JAZBQP010000304.1:0-29486 GCA_038407015.1 Ceratocystis ficicola | reverse complement strand
GGTGTATGGTGGAGTACGAGGCGGTGTTCACAGATATAAGGGCTAAGGGGCAGGGAGAGGGGGGGGGTACGATACAAACGAAGAAAAAAACATAGGGACGAGAAGAAAGCCAAGGGCTGGCAACGAAAACAAAATATAGAACTGGGGAGGAGACAAGCAACACATAAACCAAGGCGATTGGTGCCTGCGCTGTGTATGAAGAAGGGCATGAATTCAAGGCATGATAGATGTATCACCACGATAGACTCGTGCATACACGATCGCTATTTGTCGAAACGCCCACCGAAGATGTTACAAACAGACAATGGCCCTAACAATCTCACATTGAGAACAGCTTGCACTTGCACAAGGAAAGAGAGATAGCAGCCCCTCCCTCCCCTAGTCGTTTCTTCGCCTCTTCGCTACAGCGAATTTACCTGCCCATAGAAGAAGAAGGAAAAGGAAAAAGAAAAAAGAAATCAATTAGGACAAGGGCATGGACTCGGTGCGGAAAAAACCAAAGCGAATGTGAATTCAGCAAGCATTCATGATGTGGGTCTCCCTCTTTCTCTGTCTATCTCTTGAGCCCCCCACCTTGCGGGTACTATACGTGGAGAAAAGAGAAAGAAAGTGGGAAAGCGAGAGGGGAAGGATGGTGGACGAGTGGGTGAGGATCGCCAGTGGTGTTATTCCACAAAGGGTCTCTCATTTCTTGTGGTGGCTCGAGGAAAAATTGAGTAAAAGTGTATGGACAATTATGTACACACACACACACACACACACACACACACACACACACACACACACAGATAGTGCAAAACCGATCTAGCTGGACAAACAGCCCTGTAATTGTGCTCTACTTTCTCTGCAGTACACACATACACACACCCATCCTCCTTGTCGTAGCATAGAGCGATAGAAGCGCAAACCCTTGACTGGCTAGACTAGCTCGACTTGAATATGACCTACTTCAACTTTGCTGAGTTGCCCGCCCCACTGATGCGATGCGATGCGCCAATGTAACTCTGGCCTGGCCCGACCAAGGCCAAGCTGCAAAGATCTCGGATATCCTGGTCTTCGAGTCAAGGCCAAGACCCAAGGTTCGAGAGGCCATGGTGAAGTAAGGGAGGAAGGGAGGAAGGGAGCAAGGGAACAAGGGAACAAGAGAGTAAAGCGTCAAGAGCTCAAAGAGGAGAAAGAGCTCGAGTCCCATTCTGGTCTTAGCTTTCTTTTTCATTTCTCATGGGCGTTTACGTTAGTGTACCCTGGATATGGTCTAGGCCTGGTACATATTTATCTGACGAAGACAGAAGATAAAAAAAGAAAAATTAGGGAAAAAAAACGAGATAGCATCACTGGCATGGCCGGCAAAGTGATTCGGCAAGTGTTAGAAGACCTTTCCCATGCAACGTCCTTGTCCTTCTCATACTAGCCACTTGTTTCCGGCTATTCTATAACTAGAATAATAATACAGCCACAACCTCTTGCTCGCCCTCTTCTTTTCAGGTCACCCGGTAAAAAGTGCTCAATTTCAATGTTGTCATGTCTCAAATCCCAGTATCGCATGATGGAACACAGGGAAGGAGGCGCCCGTAGAGATGTGAGGTTGTTTTCCTATCTTTTAAAGAGGGAAAGAACCTCGCCGATTTGCCTCGAGTGTAATTCGGGCAGTCGCGTTTATCCGAAAATTAGCCTCTAAACACAATGAGAGAAAAAAAAAGTGATGTAACTATACTGCATGGTACAAGTTCTTTGTTTCTTGGTTCTCAAGAATTAGAAGGGCAACAGCATAAGTAGGCAACTGCGGCTCATGGCCCTTACATGCCTGTTCGAGTCGTCTTACTCGAGTTATTAGCAGGCAACAGCCCAATGAAAGTCAATCATGCACTTTGTCGTCTCGTAATTACTTGCTCCTGATCGTTTCCTTCTGCGTAGTATTTGCAATTGCCTGGCATCCTAAGCCGGCTGTTGTAGGCAACTTGGAAGTTGCCTTCGCTCGTTCGGATGTCGGATATACCTTTCTCCTCACCTCAAGCCTTGCTACTTGAGCCCAAGTGACTTCGATTTTATTTAATTTTCTGACTTTTCATGTCGTATTATTTTCTATTCTCGTGATTCATTTAACGCTAAGCTCAATCGTGACTTATCAATGTGTTGGTGATAAGACTGTGACTCCAACAAAAGAAGGAAACATCTATGGATTAGCAACTGTGTTATGCACTGTACCTTCACATTGACTCGTTTCTCTTTGTTCCCGTCTATTTGCGTGTCTCGTTACTATTGCATTACTGCTACACATGGTTCCTGTTTGGAGAACAACAGTATAGTGTTTAGTCACTGTGCCACTCTTATGTACGTACACATACACTTTCAGTTTAACAAGCAGCACCAGCGGCCGCAAAATGACTCCGGAATTTTACCTGCGATTGTAACATGACACTGTTTGTTAGCTCGTTGTCGGCGTTCTTAATGCAACTCTGCTATGATGGGGAACATGGGGTTTACTGTCGTTTGGCTTTCTCTAATGTTTTTGCCGCTGGTCTATTTGCTTTGCCCGTTTTAGCCAAGCCAGAGAGCGAGGGGGGAAGAGAAGTGTGTTTGCGTGCACACATGTGTCCGCATTATTAGGAGACTTGAGAGAAAGATAAAAAAAGAAGTATAGAAGGCTCTGCTTTCATTGTGTGCCCCCAAGACTTTGTCTTCAGTCTTTTTTATGATTCTTTGCCCAAAAAAAAATTGTTTCATTGCCTCTCCCCGCCGCCCAGCCATCGCACTTTTCAAACATGACAATTCCAGTAATGGAGATCAGATGTGTGAGTGAGTTAGTACATGTGTATGTGTGCACAGTGTGCATATGTGCAGTATACACATGTGCATGTACGTAAGTAAGGGTGCGTATACATAGACCCCATATTCCAGACCACCACAAGCACAATCACAAATACGGGCAGACACACAGGACCACGCCAACAACTTCTCGCCCAGCTTCTTGACAATTACTTATCCCCTCTACCTGCCACCCCTACCTACCCTAGCTCCAGAAAGACTTGTTCGCTTGATCAAGAGTTTTCATGGCCGAATGCGACCCACACTCAAATTCATCAGCACGTCAAATTCTCTCAGTAACCAAACACATGAACCCTGGATCCTTGGCTCAGACCATGGGCCATGACAAGAAGGGGGGGATGTGGGTTGAGATTTGGCCGGGGTTAGAGGGGCGTGTCTCTTTTTCTCCAATAAAATCCGTGCATAAGACAAAATGTCAGGAGGTGGCGGCACAGAGCAAAGAGTAGGCCAATGACGTGGTGAGAGAACAAGGCGGAAGAAGGGCAGCGAGAAGGAAAGAAGGAAAGAAGGGGAAACCATGGACGAAACACCCTGACCTCCAAGGAAGAGAAAGAAAGAAAGAAGAAGAGAAGAGAAAAGAAAAGAAAAAGAAAAAGAAAAAGAAAAAGAAAAAGAAAAAGAAAAAGAAAATCCCGTCTTTCCACCATTATACCCGCCTGCTATCACGCAAATTAATTCACTGAAAAAAACAACTGTGCATGACTGAAACTCAATGTCTACAAAAAACAACAAAAGGATATCTTTTCTGCCCCTTCTCTCTCCTTCTATGTCTTTAGTTCCCTATCCCCTCAATGTTCTCGCCATAGATACGTCCAAGGTGGCTTCGAAAGGAAGAAGCGCCGGTATCCATTCGATGAAAAGGACCGGGAAACGAATAAACAAGCAAAGAGAGGAGAGAAGAAGATGGTTAGCCAAAGGCACTATCCTTGTCTACAGGGTGCTGTAATAAGAACATCGACAACCTATTATGTCTGTTAACTACATAGCTGCTTAATCGCCTGCTACAGTACTTTTGGTTGGTTGGTCTCAAGAAAGAGCTTGCTCAAAACAGCACCGAGACCGGGTTCATACCAAAAATGGAGAGTAAGCTCCGGCAAGTTCTAGGCCGTTCTCCTGTCCTTTCTGACGAGAGCTCCCTTCTTAAGTAACACACTGGCACTCTCTCTTCTTCTTCTCTTACTCTAATTCTTCCCTACTATCCTCATATGTCGTCAAAGGCTCCATCGTAACACCTTGGCTCTGGCTTCACAAGGAGCAGGATTCCGCTGGGATTGGACATGTGAGAGCAGGGGCTTTTTTTGACCCAGGAGCCCGGAAGGAGAAACACAATCTGTCTGACAAGCCAAACTAAGGAGAGCTTGTGTGGACGTGTGTATGATGTGTGTGTGTGTGTGTGTGTATGTGCTGTTAAACGAAGGTACTCCTGGGGGGAGATTGGTAGACCACCTTCTTCCTCTTCCTTTTCCTCCTCCCCTCCCCCTTCCCCTTAAAAGAAGCATGCCACTGACACAATATTCTGTAGCTGTAAGAAAGACAGACATGAGGGAAGAAAGGCAGAAACGAGCAAGACAGAATCGGGATGATTGAGGTTAATTGATCCTCATGTTTGTCGTCTGCGGCCTGAAGGAAGAAGGAAACACTTAACATGCGGCACTTTCCATATTCTTTTTACGCCCAGAACCACGATAGGCCGGAGGTGGAGATACGCTCCTGCTTGGATTATTCTACTTGCTACGTTACTCGAAGCTGCTAGATACCTACCTTGTGAATCTCGATTCCAGAATACATGAGGATATATTGGGTGAATGGGCCGGAATAACTATGCTAATATCCAAAAGGTGGGCGGAACTAAAAGAGCCCAGGCCAAGCAAAGCAAGGAAGGGCTCTCGCTCGTTCTCTTCTCTTCTCTTCTCTCCTCTCCCAGCCCAAGATAAAAAAACCTGGCTGTCTGTGCGATGACGTCTTGATAACTGATTTTTATTGCTTTCCAAAATCCTGAACTTAAAATGTACTCTTAATCCGGCAATGCTTCCCATTTCTACTGCCTGTCTTCTGGTCATCGTTTCCCCCTCCTTCTATCTCGCTGCTTCTTGCTTCGTTTCTGATACTAGGCTGGGCATGTTTCTCACGGCTGGGCCACCTGTGCTTCCCTTGGGCGATTGTTCCGAGCTCCGAAAACAGGCCCTTGAAAAAGCCCCATGGGAAGATAAAGTAGAAGAGATTGACGCCACCACCGTAACAGCCACATTTGCATAGTTGTCAAGGGTATACGCGTCCTTTTGCTTGGACAGAAACTAAGCCCTGTTGAATGCATGAGATGCCCATTTTTTCTTTCTTTCTTTCTTTCTTTCTTTCTTTCTTTCATTCCAGTTCTCTCTTTCCTTCCCCTCAAAGGTAAGGCTCAGCCTGACCATTCGTTTTTGTAGACACGCCCCAGAGGGTTTCCCTCTTCTGCTCGTATACCCAGTCCAGCTTGGACAGTTGTCTTGGATCGGCGTCTTGGTCGTAGTCAAAGGTTCCCGAGGCTTGCACTTTCACTCACTGGCAGCAATTTTGTCTTCCCCTCCTTGTTGTTCTTCTCATTCTTCTCTACAAGCCCACTTCCAGCAGAACGAGGGAGATGTGTTCTAGACTAGTAGGGGTACAAGCCAGCTATCGTGTGATTATCATGGGCTTTTTTGTTGTGCATCTTGGTGAGGAAACCTTCCCATCAGCCCAAGGATAGAAGGGACAAGAGATTCGGATCTAGTCTTAATGCTTCTTCTAGCCCCCAAACCCAACGCTTGACTACTATTCCCAGCCTTCTGATAAAAAAAAGTTCCCAACTTTATGGGACTCGGGCCGTTATGGTAGTGTTGGACACTAAGAAAAAAAGGAAAATAAGTAGATAAATAAAAAGGCCGGCCGTCTCGCTCTGCAACAACCAAGTAACATGAGAATGTGTTTAAAAAGAAAACAGGCAAATTACCAGAGAATTATATAACAACGTCAAAGCTCCTGCCGGTGTAAGATGGAGGGAGGTGGCAGACAAGTCAGAGACGGAGTCAGAGACGGAGTCAGAGACGGAGTCAGAGACGGAGTCAGAGCCAGTGAAGAGCAAAGGATAGAACATGCAGGTATGGACCAGGACTCGAACCAAATGAGGCAACCACCTTTTTCCGCCGGCTCAATCCAGCCCCGAGTCCTAGCACAAGTATCAAGTATATATCCCTAATCAGACCGAGTCCTTGAGGCCGAATAAAGTGATATTTTTAAGAGTAAAGGCAAATAAAAACAAGTGTTTAGATAAAATAATCGTATTTGTGCAATTTTACAGATTCATCTTTATTGGCCTCACCGTAATTCGACTCAATTCTTCAATTTTCTTTTCCTATTTGCATGTTGAAGACTTTTGGACGTTAACAACGCAATAAATAAACTTTGAACCAGGCATATCCTTTCACCTCAGCTTTTTTTTTTCTCCGATCTTATGGTACACCGCCAGTCCAATTTTCAATAGACTCTTATCGTCTGGCTTGAGGAGGGGAAGGCGGGGTTTTTCTCATGTGCAAATTTTCAGCAGTAAATCTTCTCTAGGGTGTCTCGTTAATAATCCTCACATATAAGATCAGACACAAGTCCAGAACAGACAGGCAAACCAAGACGTACGTTATGCTTCTTTCGCCTCTGGGGCATCCTTGCCTATGCCCCCTCCTCCTTCCTCCAAATCCTCTTTCTCTTTCTCTCTTTTCTCCCTTGTCCGCCTCAATTTCACAGACGTGGCTTTCGGCAGTCGCTAATATATTATTACGAGAGAAGCCCTGGCCCGCTGTCTAACGGTTATATGTGTGAGCTAGGAGCAATAGTATCAGAAGAGATGCGCGCGCAAGTGGTAGTCGTTTATCTTCTTCGTTTTGGCTAGGAGAAACGGTAAAGTTGTGAGGCAGTGCTAAAACTAGCCCAGCCCCTCTCCCCTTCATTGCCTCGAATTAAAAAAAAAATAAAAAACAGCTAAATAGAAGCTGAGGTTTGGTGCTTGTGTGTGTATTCCTCACCTGCCCATTCTCATTAGCGAGACGCAGAAGAAGGGGGCGAGAGACCATCCATATGACGCCAAAGGAAATCAAAGGCAATGAACCCAGCCAGGCTGGAAAGAGGCTGTCCAGAATGATCCCTCTACTTCCAATCAACACATTATCACATCTACTTCAAGTTTACCAAGCAAGTTTGCTAGGCCGCCTCTATCTTTGTCGTGCTTAAAGGATGCCACCTTCTTAACGGTGGTCAAGCTGTCTGTGTGCTGTGAACTCTTGCCTGACAAGCCCCAGGCTTAACCCCAAGTTTCCATCTTGCCTATTCCCTCAATCCATCCCGGTGGGAAGACTTTTTTTTTGCTTGCCCTCTGGCGAATCTAAAAAAGAACATGGGAAACTATTGCTTCTTCATCCTTCCCTGAGTCCTTCTCATCGCCAGCCTACCCTACCTGACCTGCTACACAACACACAATATAAATCCGCTCCAGACGTGTATGTGCACACCAGTCTCAAATGCAGCTCTCGACCCTTCATTTCTCTACCTGGAACGGACACACACATCGCGCACACACCGAGGAAATGAAGACCGACATAAATAGAGAAGTGTCAAGGAGGTTGGGCTGGGCTTGGCCCATAACGGCAAAGAGCATCGCTGAACACAGAAGCCCACTATGATCCTATTGCTTCTATACGCATGTTACTCGTTCGTCAGTGGCTTTTGGGCTGGAACCAAATTGACGCTTTCAACTTGAGCGATGTCCTTTTTCATCAGTTGCAGGGATCATATCTCATCAGCCATGAGCCATGCTATGCTCGTCTAGCCATCAAGACACTTATTGTCTCCCTAGCATCCTTTATCCAGGCTCCCCAAGTTGTGCTGTGGTGTGCTGTTATGTAGCTCTCTCTCCTCCCTCTCTTTTAACTCCCCAGCTACAGATGCTGATGCTAGACCTAGCTGGCTATGATTTGATCAGCTGGTGGCACTGTTCTTCTTAGCACATTCAATTGGCAAATGGTGATCTAGCTGTATTATGACAATAGCTATGATGCTGATGCTAGATATTAAACACCGAGATGTGCATGTGCCCAAATAATAATTGCTCTTTCCCTCCTCAAAATTGTGCTCTACCTCCTCTCCACATCTGTACATGTGCATGTATGTGTGTGTATGTATGTATGATGTGTTCATTCAGCCACCCCTCAAGGCCTCCGCTCAACAGTCCTGTCTTTCACAATGCCCCACCAGTAGCTTTTCCTCTGTGCATGTGATCACTTGCTCATGTACCTACCAACCACACATGACGACTTCCAGACGCACGTACCCCTTCCTTCGTTTCCCTCTCTTTCTCTCTCCCCTTCTCTCCCCTTCTCTCCCCTTCTCTCTCTCCTTCTCTCTTACATCACTTTGCCTGGTATGCTCACTTTTACGCTCCTAGTTCCCTCTCGATTACACCAGTCCTCAAGTCTCAGAAGAGAGAGAGAGAGAGAGAGAGAGAGAGAGAGAGAAAATAACAAAGAACATATTACCAACACTCGGTAGGAAGAGAAGAGGCTCCTGAAGAAAGCTGGACGGAAAGAACACAACGCTAGGCTATACTAGCACAAAGAGAAAACACAAGGTCAAAGTATTGAATATCCGTGCACCAACACCCACACTAGCGTAGGGAAGGGGCAGGTGGGAACTTGGGGCCAATGTTCACCATAAAGAGAGAACATGAACATCGAAACACTCAGGCCAATATTCCTTCAAAGCCCCAGAGAAGGGCCGTTTCAACAGGTGCAATGCTAGGCAAAGTCAAGTCTCTGCCTTTCTGTCTTCCCTTCTCTTCTCTTTTCCGCAGCTCTAAAAAAGAAATATATAAAAGATAAAAAGAAATCACCGGACATTATCTGTTGTGTCTCAACAAGGGTATTTACCCCCACATATCATATCATGGTGGTTTTGGTAGACCCCATCCTGCCCTCGCCACGGAGTTTATCGCGGTTTTGCTGACCGACCTAATCTCATTCCAACCCAATCTAGCCCATAATCAAGTCAGATCAAAAGGTTATAGCAAAAGACCAAGGTATGGCTAGGCCACAATGTGGTCCTTTGACTGGCTAGCTAGCGAATTCCCATCTGCAAACATAATGCTCCTTGCTTCTCTTGTTGCCCAACTACAGTCAAGTCTTGCTACACGTGGCTTGTGGTTGTTGGTCTAAGGCCCTTTCTCCTCTCTCTCACCCACGCTTTAGGTTTCGATGAAAAGATGATTAACAGCCAGCCGGCCGGCTAAGTCCAAACATAAATGGGGGAGGAGGGGTTGAGGAGGGGTTAGCTTGTGTGCGTTCTTGTCTCCATACCTGAAATACAATATAATCTAGCCGCTGTTAGACACAGTAACATCTTCTACAAGAAAGAGTGAGAGGCAATAAAGAGAAAATATCTGGGAACTCAAACATAACTCTACCTGCCCTGTTCCTAGAGGAGCCACATGAGCCAACGTCTGTGTGATACAGCTTATAGCGAATACACTTTCCACAGCCAACCGGATCTCAAGCTTCAACAGTAGACAAGATCTCGAAGGAACAAAGATTCCTCTGTTAGGTCTTGTTCTGTTTTTCTTGCCCCAGTTCCCCTCCCCCCCTCCTCTTCTACTGGAGCTCAAAGCGTGGGTGGGTAGGTGGGTGGCTAGTGCCCTGCCAGATTGCTAGAAACCCAGGTTCCTCTTCCGCAAACCTGCTGATGATTGTGGGATTCGACACCCTGCTAATACTATTCATGGGCAAGAAAGCCAGGCCGAGAGCTAGGGTAGGGGGCGGCCAAAGCAAAAGGCGCCATTTCAGAAGTTGCTCTGACCTCGAGTCATGTTGGGTAGCCTGGCTTGTGCTGGAATCCAGGGCTGGTATTGATGTGGTCCTTCTTTGAGTGTGGTGTCGGACGTCACAGCTTAAAGACAACGGAGCTTTCAAGAACTCGGCCGGGGAGACAAAGGCGAATGGTTGCCTTGAGTGGGATCTTTTTCCCTACCTGTCCAGAGTCCAAGAGTGTCTCTAAGCGAGAGCCTGGATAATTGCTCGTCTAGAGGCCATCGATAAAATGAGAATGGCCATGACTTCCGAGGTGGAAAATAATTGATGATTCCAGCCTAGTTGTTTCTCATTGGATTGTCTTGGGCTTGAGAATGCTATACCATGTTCCTCGTGAATGCAATGTCAGTATACTTAGGGTTAATCACAGTTCACACAGGGTTATGCACAGGGGAGCCATTACCTATATCCTTAATTTCGGTAGCATCCTCCCTCGGAGACTGCCATTCCTTCCCAAAAGACTCATTTTGACCTTGAAAAATCTTAAACAACTGAAATTGGCAGCTGCTAGAAACAAGAAACTGGGGATGGAGGGGGGAGAGAAGAATGGTGGATCACGACTCGATGAAAAGACAGGGCAGGTAGGGTAGGGCAAGAGCAGTTGCCTCCTTGATTTTTAATGTATTTTTTTTTCCTATTTCTTTTCTTTTTTCTTTTCATCTGCTTGGCTGTGTTCCAGCCCCGAATGTGCTTGCCAATTGCGTTCCTATTGTATTGGTTCTTTGATTCTGTTAATTTTTGGCCCAGGGCAGGCGAGCTCAGTGTGAGGAAGCTGGCCTGGACAGTAACTTTGCAAGATGAAAGAGAAGACTTGGGCTTTAGGCGGATAGCTATTTACAATCGACACAAGAAGAGCTGGAGACCAATGAATGAGAAAATGACATGGCCATCAGCGCAATTTTGGCAGAAAACCCGGAGAGGACACGCCAGAAATAAACATGCGGAAGCAAGCTGCTCTCACTGAAACCGGCGCACTGCTTCCTCTACAATGCAAGGCAAATATTAACATTGCTTCCCTTGGAACCTGTCTCCGTTCCTTCCAGAGTCTCGAGGCCATCCACGCAGCCTTGCCACTTGTCAGTGTCCCATCCTCAAAATCCCATGCAGAAATCCAGCAAAAGATGGAGGGTACAACAAACTGAGACGAGGGGAGGATACGTGACACTCAAATAAAAGAGCAAAGGAGAAGGAGCTTGTTCCTTCATGGACCGACAACATGTCCTTCACCTGCAAAGGGAGTATCACAGAGAAAAAAAAAATCCATGTACTTGTGGACAGAAAGATGGTGACGAGGAGAGAGGAGATCATAAAATCCCAAGCCCCTATCTGTGCTAATAATCATTCGCTGGTATAGCGAGTATTGGTTTTTCTTGTACGGCGCATTATCTTCGTGTCGTGCACTTCGTCTTTTCTTTTATATTCTTTATTTTCCATGTTGAGATTTCTTCAAGAGATGTTGTTCGGCATGAAGTTTCACAAACAGAGACTGTATGTTTTCTGAGTTGCAGTCGTTACTAAAGACATTTCAACAAGCCGGGAGACTTGTTCGTCCCACAAACGTCTACAGGGAAAGCCTAGATTTCCTTGAACTTGTTTCAATTTTTTTTTTCCCTCTGTGTAATGGGCGCACTAGGTCATCATAGACACTACTTGCTGACGGGGAAGTCTTGTGCCAAGTGTTATTCGTACTAGATAGGCAGTGTTGCCTCACTCACTTAGTTATTCGTGCCCCAACATCGCTCATCCCGGGGATTGTAAGCACCAAAGGTCGGTCAGCTGCTTAGTGGACTCGGGATCTCTTTAATCCGTACACGCCGCTTACGTGTTTTGCCAAATAGAAACAAGTGGAAGTAGGGGCGGGCGGGCTACGCAGAAAGGAGGAAAGATCGGTAATAGACAAGTGTCATTATCAATGGTTGAAGAAGCCATTTACATTATCTAACTCCAAATACCCGGTCCGAAGCCCGATTATCCAATTGAAGCTGGCGGTGGTTTTTTATTGAAGATTTCTTAGGACAAGGTTAATGGAAAGGGGAAAAAAAAGAAAGAAAAAAGACTAAAATTACAATGGGGTATGTGCTCAGATATGAGCCCTGCACTACTTATAACTCCTTCTTCAGCTGTATCAGAAACAAACAAAACGAGAGAATAACAGGCAAAAGAAACGCAACGACCTACAGAGAAGACAGAAAAGTCGAAGAACAAGCAAGGTTCCTGGGAGGTGAGAAGACAGAAAAAAGCTTATCAATTTCAAGGCTGAGGGAGATGGAGGGGCGATTGCCCAACTTGTTATACAACTCGGTCTTGCTACTGCTTTAAGCAGAAAAGCCTTGGCCCCTGGCAACGCCTGGCGCTGATCAAGATTTCTTTTATTGTGGTCATCAGTGGAATGAGCAGCTTTTGACTTGTCATGTTTTCTCCTGACGGGCATCAAGTAGAAGAGGATGGAGGAGGGAATGTTGCTGTGCTTGTCGGTGGCCACTGAATACTTGAATCGGGATTTCAGTGGTTGGCACACTGATCAATGCAAGCAGTATGTGCTATGTACCGTACGTATGTGTGTACATGTTGTCCCAACCTTAATGCTGCGATGTTAGTGGCTAACCCTAACCCCACTTAAAACGACACACGCTACTTGGCCAAGACCAACCCCAACGTGCACCTCTTTCAGAGATGTACAGGCTTAGAGACAAATGAACAAGACAAGACTGGAAGAGAGAGATACGGAAGAGAAAATAAGAAGCAAGCCTTGTCTCCGATCTAGGACAAAAGGCCTGTCTAACTCTCTCCGGGAATGACTTAGGATCAGGCCGAAACGAGTCAACTAAATGACCGGCCTGTTTATTTCTCATTAGTAGCCGCAAAAGTCGCCCTTGCCGCAATTCCATGGCTTTCTTCCGCTACCTATTTATCGAAGAATAGGTTGCCTCATGTGAGATTATAAGATGGTGCATTACCAAACTCCGCCACAAGGGTTACATCATCGTCCGGGTAAATGCCGGATAAACACACGCAAACCGCTCAAAAGTGACATTGCTGGGTTTCATTAGAAGTCACGATCGTACACCAATTAGGGTTAACAGTTCAAACAACGGACTGGGCTAAACACAAACCATCGCGTAGAAGCACAAGGAAGAGCTGGAGCAATGTGTTCCTGAATTGGGGCCTAACCGGCCTAGCTGGCTTGACTAGAAACGCCTTGCTAGTTGCAGCACTAAATAGTGCTAGCCAGTTCAAACCAATGACGTTTGAGCCTGTCCTTTCGCGTTGGGTTAAAGAGGCCCATGAACTAAGCGGTACGGAAAAAAAAAAACCCAAAAAAAACCAGGCACGCCTATCTAATGGCCCATTGACCAACCAAAAGGCTCTTTTGGCATCTCTAACAGCATTAGAGCCGTTGCGATGTAGTCTAGAATACATCATGTTTCGCCACCTTGTGCCTCTAACGCTAAACCGAAGTTCTGCTGGGTGGGACGGCTCAGGAACCATCACCAGGATCGGTGAGGTCAGGAAGAAACGAGGGAAGGACCCCTTAGAATGGAGATTTTTTAGCAACAAGTCCAGTGGAGGTCGGCTGGCTGGAGGTCTAAGCCGTCAAGTGGCGTGTGAAGGCACCTTGCACGTTACTGGCTTGTCCGAGCTGAAGAGAAGGGAGAAGAGATGCACCATGGGTGAAGGGAAAGGTGAAGGGGGGGGGCTTTGGTCTGTGGTTTGACTTGGCCTGGCCTGGCCTGGCTTGGGTTGACATGCCCTGCTACAATGTTGAGACCGGAATGCTGCCGCAAATGATGAGGCCAAGCTACATTGCCGTGAACAGAGAAGGGAGGGAAGGAGGGGAGAGGCCCTGCATGTTAGGTTGCTAGATTAAGGCCTTGGCTTGCTGCTTGCTCTGTGACGACAAGCACTGTGGCCACGGACAAGCGTCAAGCCTGATAATCTCCAATACGTGCGGATTGGATGCTCCTTCAGCCCGGGAGAAGGACAAGATTGGAGTGTCGTTCATCCTGGGTCACTTTCCTAGCCTTGCCTCTTCTTTTATTCCCGGAATTTTTGCCCATAACTGACTTCGCTGCTCTCTCGACACATCCCCCCCTCTCTCCCTGTATCTCTCTGGTTCTCTCTTATCCGTCACATATGGACCTAACCGAAACCACGGGTCTGTCTCTCATCCAAGATCTACCGTTCTCGGCGCTTTATCTGGTGGGCTTCTACCCTTCTAGCCTAGAGAATCCCATTCAAGCTAGGCTAGTGTTGTGTCCATAAGTTCACAACATGTACACATGTAGTTATCGGAGCAATGGAGGAAGGGGGGGGGGGGGGGGCGGCTGCCTATTCAACCTTTTCGTTTTGAATCTAGAGAAAAAAACAGAGAAAGAGCCACAGAGATGTATGCAAAAGCGCTAACCTTCGGACCAACGCCAGGAACGAATCACTTCTTTTTTTTTTTTTTTTTATTTTACTATTCTTTTTGCTAGCTTGTTAGATTGTCTAGCTTTAGCCTCGACAAACCCGCTGGCTCGGGCTGACTTCCTGTCTGGCTCTAACTCTGTCATTAGCTATGTGCCTGAGCCCACTTACGGCTTTTCCTTGTTGTCACTCGCTCGGCCTGGCTGGAGACTTAGGGCTCTCTTTTGTGTGGTTGTCAATGATAGTGATGTTGGTGTGTCTTCTTGAGCGTTCCCATATACCCCCATCCCCACCCCATCTTTGTCTTGATTCCTTTATATCAGAAACACAAGAGCCGGCTCGCAGGTTGTAGGCTGCCCTTATTTTCTTCCTTGAGTCATCCATGGTTCCCTGGGTTGATTCCCCCCTCCCCCCGGCCCCGTTCCCGCCAACTTCTACTGGCCCTCTTCCTTGGGGTGGAAGAGGTTGTGGGTGGTAGCAATAGCCGAGTTAACTATAGTGTACAAAGGAAAAAGCCAGATACTTTTAATCCTGTCTGCATCTGTGTTTGTATGCTTGTTTCTCGTTTTGTGTTGTGTGTTTTGCTCTATTTCAGCTTAGGTTGACGTTGGGTCAAGAGGTGCGTTGTTCTTGTCGTCTGATATTGAGTAAATAGTACAGTACATAAATACAGGTCAGAGACAGAGAATTACAAGGAAGCGAGGAGACAGACCGTTCTTTCCGCGGCTTATTTACTCTTTTACTCAGGCCGACTGATTACATGTTATACTGTGTACTTGGTGTGAAAAAAAAAGGCGAGGCCAGACTTTAGTAAGGAGAGAGGAGAAAGGAAAAAAAAAAAACCACATAAAATGTATATAAACTGGCCCGATTAAAGGACGAAAAATCACGAAAAAAACGAGAAAAAAACAGCCCAATCTGGGTTTTTTTATTCTCTTTATCTGTGAGGCGCGAAGAGTAAAAAGCGATCTGCCTTCTTGGGTTGGTCTGATTTTTGAAGACTTGGTCTTAAAGCGTCGGAGGCAAGGTTAGAAGCGCTACGGCAAGACCATTATGAAAGCCCTCGACACAAGACCACCCCCCTCGTTGTTTTCACCCCAGGGTGTGTGCTCTAAGCTAGAGGGAGAGGGAAAGACAGAAACCTACTTCATAACGTGAAGACTTGACTTAAAGTTAACATATAATCCGCTCGATCCCTCTTCTCCTTCCTCCTTCCATCTGCTTAATCACGATTTATCAACCTCGTTTTCTGTTATCCATCATTTCTTTTTCCCAGGCACCCACCTATCTGTGTCGTGATCCCGTTCTTCTTTCTCTTTTTTCCTCTTTTTTATTTTCCCTTCTCGGCACATCAAAAGGCCTACTGAATCTTCTCGTGTTTTTGGAGCTGCGGTCTTTTTTTCTTGTCCGTTTTGCCCTCCCCCATCCCCCATCGCCCATCTTGTGGTTTTGGATCTGAAGAGTTCTTGAGCTCTGCCATCTTTTCCCGTTGTTGCTGCACGCTCCCAAATCAAAGACAGCCACTTCACCGTCTCATATTTCCTGCTCCTTCCCTTTTCTTTTTGTTGTTGTTCTTATCTCTTTCTTCGTCCCTTGTCAGAAGCAACTACCACAATCCATCGGCAGATAAAAAACGACAGCTACTGCATTGGATTAAATTTCTCTGCGTACCTGCCTGTCTCGATCGACGCTTTCTAATCCGACTTGGTCTTCGAATCTGATATCGTAGCTACCACACCCGGCACTTTCCTCATCAACAGTCCCGCAATAGACGTCTTCCCCAGAAGCTCCCTATCTCGCTGTTGTTTTATTGGTTATTTACTCTTTTCTTCTTTTTTCTTTTCCTATTTTCTTTTCCTTTTTGTGCCTCCCCATAGCAACTGCAAGGAAAAAAAGCAAGGACGACGCAGATACATATAAACGCCCTTTCCTTACTTTGGTATACTCTAAGGCTGAACCTCTTCGCCCCCTCCTGCGCTACCGGCAACGTTCAGCTTTACGTATACTTTTTTATATTCCGCCTGTCTGCCATTTTCGTTTTCTCGCCTTTCGCCTCCCATCCGTCTTTTATTTTCCTTTTGAAAGCCCTGCTTGGCTTACGATCCTCCAGTCTTGGGATTTAAGCCTCTTCGACCTCGATAGTCCCTTTTAACTAGAGGAACAGTTGCAGGCCTTTTTTGACTTGTGTCTGTCCCCCCACCCTTAATCCACCCGCCGGAAATCCCATAACAAACATACATCGTGATCAACAACCACCAACTTAATTCCAGTATGAGGTGAGCCGCGGCGCTCTTCCCATCTGTTTTGCAATGTTGTTTTGCAATGTAATACGGGAGCTGTTTATACTGACTTTTTCCTTTTTTTCTTGGTCTGTAGCTTAGCAACTCTTCACTACGACTCTAGCTTCGCCACCATGAGCAACCGCCAATCAGGATACGCACCTTGGTCACAGAGTACGTTTCAATGTTGCCCTATCTTCCTTCCTCTTGTTGTTTTCGTCCTCGTCTTCATCTCTATCTTTTGTTTTTTTTGTCCACCATCCCCTCTGTTGCCACCTGCCATCAACAAACGGCGTGCACACCCCCTCCACCCGTTGTCGCTGTATAAACAAGTAACCCATTGCTGACTGGGGCCTTGTTTCCCCTCCATCTGTAGTGACTCCCTCAAATGATGCATCTCATAGCCACATGATGAACCACCACATCCCCCAGGGTCACGGCAGCCATCACCCACAACAACAACAACAACAGCAACAGCAACAACAGCCACCCTCTGGCCCTCCCCACACCACTTCGGACTCCAGCATCACCCCGCCTCCGACCACATCGAGATCCGTGACATCTAGCCCGCCCAAAGCTGGCATGACACCCGAGCAGCGTGAGCTGAAGCGCCAGCAGAACCAGGTTCGACGTGATAGCAAGACAACGTCGCGGATACGGCGTGCGAACAGCAACCCTTATGGAAATGACATGCCCGGTGGCCCTCCTAGCGCCGGCCTTGGGTCTGTTTACTCGGGTAGCCCCGCTGGTGCACCTGCTACTGGCTCCATGCCTATGATGGGTGAGAACTCGGGAGCTCCAATGCAGAGTCCTAGCTACCTCCACCCATACAGTCCTCCTTTGGCCGAGGGGCAGTCGCATTACCAGTACCAGTCGCCTCACCTGTAAGCTTGCATACACTACTATGAATTGCTTCTTTCTGTTTTTTATTATTTCTTTTGCGAGTCTAACACGGAAAATCCATTAGGCAATCGACTTATGGCATGCCCATGGACTACTCTGGCTTCCAGCAACACCCCCAGTCTTCATATGCGTGAGTTTCTGTCTCCATTTCGCTTTGTTTCTCTTTCTTCCTGATGGCTTGTCAAAAACCAGTCCTATCCCCCTGTCTATCGCCGCTCATCGCTTTGTCTCACCCACTATGCGCCTCAATCTTGCTGTGTGCCACAAGCTAACATAACACACCCCACCCTCAGTCGTGGCCGTCACCCTCCCCCGTCCAACATTCCCATGGACCCTAATGCTAGCATGATGTACGGCGCTGTTCCGTCCATGATGTCCCCTAGCATGCCGCAGCCCTCACCTCACGGGCATAGCCACACCCACAGCGGTCATGTACACCCTCATGGAGCACACCCTCATGCCGTAGCGCCACCTCCGCACATGGGCGCTGCCGAAGCCAACAACAACAACCACGTGCGTGTAGTACAGACGCGGCCCAAGCCTCAATGCTGGGAGCATGGCTGCAACGGCCGTCAATTCTCGACCTTTAGCAACCTGCTCAGACACCAGCGTGAGAAGAGTGGCCAAGCAGCGAAGGCTACATGCCCCAACTGTGGCGCCGAGTTTACGCGCACGACGGCGAGAAATGGCCATCTTCTACATGACAAATGCAAAAAGAGAAGCCCCAATCCGCCCGTGCCGAACGGTAGCACTGCGTCTAGCACCAACCAGCCTGCGGGCCAACCTGCCCAGACGCAAGTACAGGCTCAGGGCCAGCAGCCCCAGTCTCGGCAACAGCCCCCTTCTCAGGGTCAGCAGCAGCAGCAGCAGCCGCAGCAGTAGAGTGGTAGTGAAAGCATTTTCTTGCTAGCTTGGCTTTATATCACAGTTAGAATGCTTTGCCTCTCTACTATGACATGCACGAAAGAAAAAAACTTATCATGATGCTTATGCAATCTAGTTACTCGCGTCACCGTTTTCTTACCCTTCTTCTTGTCCATGATATCTGGGCTCTTCTACACCCCCTCCTTCTTTTTTTTTCTTCTTTCTCTTTTCCTTTTTAAATTGGCGATACACATACATACATCTTTGAGATCTTGATTGCATTGCCAATTTTTTGTACTTTTTTTTCTCTTTTTTTTTTTTTTTTTCGTTTCTCTTAAAATCTTTCCTTACTATCTTCTCTGACCCTCCATCTCTATCTTTCACCCTCCTAAACTTCCTTTCCTTACCTGGGCGTCTGTATATACATGGGAGGGTACTTGGCATGTGGCTGCGTTTTATGCTTTCTTCGTTACCCTGCTTAGTTTCGTTATGTTTTGCTTTCTTTTTTTCTGGATTTGTTTTGTACGTGATTCGGGGGCTTGTCGCTGGTGGTGATGGTGTTTTTGCTTTTTATTTTCTTTATTTTTGGCACAAGAAAATATATTCATACATAAAAAACCACAAAGGAAAACCCGGTGTCTTGTCTGATGCAAACTGCGCAGCTTGAAGCAGGGGCACAATGTGATAGACAAGACACGCTGCATTGTAAGGGAGCCTTTGTTCCTTTATTTAACCAAACCGGCCTGCTCAGCGCATTAAAATGTCGAGACGGACACCTGTCTAGGGTGCCGTCCCTACGAGCCTCCCCGGAGCTTTTGCCATTGGCTTCTTTTATTCCTGCTGAATGTCCTGGCTCCTCTTGCTTTCTGGCGTGCGTAGCCATGAATGAAAAAAAAAGCACGGTGACAGCCCTGCCTGAGCGGTCCTTCTCCCCCCTCTCTCTATCCCTTCTCAACCTTTGGGGAAGCTTGTTGAGGTTTAAGTAAGCTCCTTTAGTTGCTGCACAGACAGGAAACGAAAATGCGTAATGGGTAGAAGAGTCAAATAAAAGAGATGAATATACGAGTGTACACACATGTGTATGTCTATGCCAGGACGTTTGTGTGCGTGTGTGTATGTGCTCATAGCACAGACTCTTGCAATCGTACCGTTATTAGGTGTAAAGTCGGCATATGTATAGCCTTATCTCTATCTACGCACACAGGGGCTGGCCGCCTGCTCGCTCGTTTGCTGTCTATGGACAGTTGAACAAGCCTTTTGCTATGATGGTTCTATAGGATCTTTGTCCGTACCGTTAGAGCTGCCTTCCGCCCTATTGTCTTGCTCCACCCCTACGTTTCTTTCGGTTGCTCTTTGCTACGGCCTTGGATCACAGGCTGGCCACAACGGTAGGCGTAAAAGAAAGTGCAAATGAAAATGCAAGCGGAAATGGAAGTGGAGTCTTGGTTGTCTCTTCGGGAATGCTGATGTCGGTAGCCGTTCCTTGTGGTAGTGTTCCTGTGACTGGTTGACGGGCCTCTCTGGCTTTGGTTCTGCTTCTTTCTCTCTTCCTTCCCCTTCCTCTCTGCTCCTCTGTTCCTCTCTGCTCCTCTTTCTTCCTCTCCCCTAGTCTCTGGGCCCTCGCCTCTGCTTGTGGCTCCAGGGCAGCTTGCTTTCTGTGTTTTTTTTTTTTTTTTTTTCTTTGCTTGCCTCTTGTGTGGCCCAGAGCTGTAGTGGTGCTACCGTCCGTGACGTGATCATGTTTCTTGTTATTCCGTGTGTTCAGTTTGTAGAGAGCCAATAGTCGGCCGGATGATGGGGAGACAGAAGGTGAGGGGGGAGAGTCCTCTCGCTCTTCTCTTTTTTCTCCGTCTCCTCTCTCTACCATCGAGCAAGAAGCAGCATCGAGAGAACGTGCCACCCCTCCCCCCCCCTTGCCACTACTAGCTAGCAACACCCCCTTCTTCATGTTGTCTTTTTTTTCTTGCCCACCTCCACTCTTATTGGGGTGTGCGTGACCGTGAATCTTTTTTCCTTTATTTCCTCTTTGCGGCGGCCCACCCACGCCTGGTGCTCCTCCTATAAACGAGGTCATGTCGTGTTGTCGTGTTGGCTTGTGTCATGTTATTGCTTCGCTTTGGTTGCGTTAGTTAATGGTTAGTGTGGTTGTGTCGTCATCTGTTCTTCTTAGGCTGACTCTGCTTCTATGCCATCTTGGTCTGCACGAATGGCGGTCTTTGTGAATAGAAGCGGTGAGCAGCAATGTACATCAACAGTGGCAGGCCAAACCGGCTAGAATCGACCCAAATCAGGGCCAAATGATGCCCTCTGGCCTTGTTCTGTCTTGGCTTCGCTTTGGTCTCTGCTTCAATGTGATCTGTGCCCATTTTCCTATTCTCGCCGTGATGCTGATGCACAAACATAAGGATAAGTAAGTAAGAAGGTAAGAAAGGAGAATATTGACATGTCCATAGCACACCATAACAGCAACTTTGTTATTTTCTCTCCTTTTCCTTTTTTTCTTCCTGTGCTTTTCAGTGCTCAAGAGGCCGTCCCGCTTCCTACAAATATGCTTTGGCCTGGTAGAGCTCACAACCGATATGGCCTGAAAGCGAGGAAGGAAGGATGGAAATAAAAAAGGACAATAAGGGCCAAGCATTGAGTTCTCCCTCATGCTGTAGAAGCTGCCTGCTTTGTTGTTGAGCAAAGGCTGGACGCTGTTGGCTCGCCCATTTCTCTCTTTCTGTCCTGTTCTGCTTGTTAGTACAGGACTAGGTAGGTTTTGTACATTCTGATGTGTGCAGATTAATTAGTCTCAGCTGGCTACTTCCCAGTGCTCCTGGTATATTCTATCACAAGGGCTGGGGAGTTGACTGCGAGTTCCCTGTCCAAGATTGGCTCGAGATGACTCTCTTGTAACTTTGCTGTCAAGGATTGAAGAAGGTCCATTTTACCGACATACAGCATACTATATTAGACCCATTTGTGCCAGCAGCATGAAGCCAGTGCATATATCAGAGCTCCAAACTAGCTGGAAGCGAGGCTCCTCGCCCCTCACCCATGTCCTGGAATCTGCGAAGGATTCTTTACTAACAGTCAGACTAGGAAATGCCTTACTTGGCTCAAATACAAGCAGTCCTTTATCGTAGCTAAGGAAGGCAGATGCATTGCTACTGAGCAGTAAAACTCCACTTGATCTGCCGCCCAAGTCAAGACTAACTCGCTTCAAAGTCTCTGGCGAAGCTGGAACTAGAGTGTACTAGCGACTGCCGTCCATTGCTGTAGTGTTTCCTTTAGTCTCCCACTTAGTCTCTCCTTTGAGGCTAAATAGGCTCACCAGTCGTCAACCTACCTTGGAGGTACTTGCCGATAGGTTTCCAATCGCCCAGCCCGGCTTTACCATTAGTTCCTGCTCCTAGTTGTGTCCACGTAAGAAAGTAGGCGAGGAGCAAGACAAGCACGGGGGAGATGGTAGCTTTGCTACTGAAAACAGCCATTTAGGCAGGCGTGCAACTGGGCAAACAGAGGGGATAGAGGGATAGAGAGCGAGAGCCCGAGGTTCGTGACGTCCAAGCTAACCCCTCATTCGTAAACTTGTAAACGGGGCTGGGAAGAAGACTATAGATGATCTAGATTTAATTCCGAGTCACTTCGTGTATACAACATAGAACGTCGCAAAATCTTAGGGCCTGTATCAGTAGCTGCGAGCTTGCGGGTCATAACATGGTGTTGTGTAGGCGTGTGCTGCCCTTAAAATGCTCAGTGTTAGGGCCTGGACTGGGAAGATGGATGGGCTGTCCGAGAAATGGCACCACCACGATGTAGCAAACCAGAGCTTCCTCTCCCTCCCTCTTTTTATAGCGATACTCGCTAATCACTAGCCATAGCCCACAGGAAAAATGCAAGCTTGCCTCGCTAAGATGTAGATGAGACTTCCCAGAGGCCTTGCCATGACGCCCCTCGTTTGCTTCCTCTATTTCCTATTTCCCTTTCATTTCCATTTTCCCTTTGCCCTCAAACCTCTTTTTCTTCTCCTTCTTCTTCGAACGCGTTATTGCTGTCCTCGAGAAAAGTCTTCCAGTCTCCAGAGCGACCTCGTGTATGAACTATAACGTTGTGGCTGGGCGCAAATGCTAGCAGCCGCTGTTTGTCTCGATCTACAGTGCACATTCCCACTTGTCACTTGTCACTTGGGCCGTTTCACTGGATAGTTGGACATGGCAAGTTGCCTCTCCTTGATTTGAGCCATAATGTGGCTCGCATAACTAGCTGGTAGCTGGCATCTTAGTTCTTATTTCAACTCATGGACCTTGGCTTAGCCGAAACAAGGATAAACAACAGCTATTAGCTGGGGTGTAGGACGTAGTGAAGGCTATCGCCATCAGTAATGGGCTAGTCTTCCCCAAAGCCACCCACTTGGCAACAGCACGGCAATATGGAAGTAGACAAGAAAGGAAAAACGGTGAAGCCTAGTATTCAAAAGTCCCTCATACACCTCCGCTTCCTCCCCTTCTTGAATGCAGTGCTTGGGTCAGCCCAGCCCTTTCTTTATCCTAATGGCAGCGTTACAGCATGGCTTCTTTGTTTTTCCCTCCTCCGACAGCATGATCGCAGCAGGTTGCCGCGATGTGAAGCTCTGGAGTGAGGCAAGGCTGGCTTCACTGCCGGCTTCATAGTTACCCTCACTCGGGAATTCGGGAATCTGTAGAAACCCATGACAACGGCGTGGCTTCTGTGTTCCATTGTCAAGCCTGGAGACTTGAGGTTTAGCATTAGCCACGGCTATAGCTTTAGTTGTAGCCCTAACTATTGCAGTTAAGCAACATGCAACAAAATTCAATGCAAAACACCAATGTTTGCCGGATTTTGGTCTGGATTGCTTACTGCTTGTATATATCTGCCTGTCTCACAGCAGCAGTTCTCTCTAGCACTGATGCAGACAGGCTTCGTTGTGAGACTGGGCGTGAGACAATAGGGCCTGGCAAAGATAATGGCGAAGCAGCAGGCAGGCCTCTCTGTATTGTGTGTATGAACATATGAATAAAGTGATGTAGTCTTATCATGACAATTTACTATACATGCATGCATGCATAGTATACACATACACGCACACACATACATACATACATACATGCATGCACATTCATAGTGGCCAAGGGAACAACACCAGCTTCGACCCAGCTGGCCCAAAGGTCATTGTTCTTGGCGTTTGGGTTTTGTTCTCTGGTTTCTTTCTTTCTCTGTCGTTTCCTTGTCCTCCCATTAGCCTACATCTTCTTGCACCCGTCTTTGCAGACCGCCTTCACGTGTGTGTACAAGCACAGCCAAAAAGGCATGCAAGCAAGCGAGAGAGAGTCCAGCCACGATGCACCATGTGTTGCTGTGTTGCTGTGCCATGTATGCGTACAGAAGAGAGGGAAAGAGAGAGAGGGTATGCATGGGTGCAGTTCCTGCGATCAATTCAATTTTTTTTTTCTTAAAAAGAGAAAAGAAATGGGATTGTCTATGTTCCGCTCATTTTATACTGCTCTCGGGGTATTCTTGCTCCTGTTAATTCTGCTTCTTATAGAACAGAGGTTCTCTAACGGTGAGGGTACACATGCGCACACAGGAACTACTGACCTCCTCCCCTCTCTTTTCAGAAGCCAATCAATGTGTCTCACACTCTGTCTCACTGAGTGTCCCTGTCCCCTTTGACAAGCAAGTAGAAACAATAGCGTCTCACTGACACTGGAAGAAGTGAGGTGAGATGAGGAAAAGAGGGGGGTCTGGCACTTTTGGACGCTGCACAAGAAGCTAAACTTGACTGTGCCCTTCTTTTGTAGGGTGCTTTTTGCTTGCTGTGGTGTTTCTTTCTGTTTTTATTGTGCATATTGCTTTGTCCACATACTTGACTCAGCCGTCTTACTTCGGGCTCTTCTGGCTTCGTCTCAGCCACTGGCTCTACTGCATTCCTGAAATGCAGATATCGCCAAGTGCCTTATTCTTCCATGCAGAACAGCCAAGGGGGGGGGGGGGGGGGGTTATGTACATGGTTCGGATATCACTTCGATACCCTCGTCCATTAGAACTACCTATTGGTCAGCAGCAGCAAAATAGCAGGCGGAATTAGGGCAAATCAGGGCCGCAAGCTCTCCAAAGGTGCCTATGGCTAGCGAATGATGTCGAGTGCGTTATAATGGAATACACATGGACACCACGCGGACCAATTAGACATTCAGCAATTATATTCTAGACTTAGCCGAAGTAGCAACTATAGTCAGGCAGAAAGAACTACTAGGCCTTTTGCTAGAGCCGCTCTAAAAGCCATTCAAGTCTCACTCTGTCTTGGCAGCGTCCTGTTTATAGACCCGACAAAGAAGAAAGAGACATGAGAAGCTAGCCATGAACGTCCAAGAGCGAAAACGAAAGTGGGGGAGAGGTGGATTGGAAATGCGAGCGGGGGGCGGGCTTTGTGATGTGATAGATCTTATTCTAACATCCTGGTAAATCAAGCTCAAGAAGAGAACGAGCCAAGAGGGAGATTAGAAGGCCAAGGCTGGCCAACAGTGTGTCTTCAAGAGGATTACCTGCTATCCCATGTATCCATGTTAGACTTGGGCCTTTGTTTTGCCGTTGCTGGGGTTGTTGAGAAATTGGAAGTGGCTGATTAGAACGAAAGCTATATGAAGCCGGAGGAATCTTTTCTTGAGGGCAGCAAAGGGCGGGGCTCTAGGATCGTAGGTTGATCCAAAGGAGGAGAAATGTGAGGCCAAGGTCAAAGACAAAAGAGGGGTGCTAGGAAAAGCCCGCAAAAAAGGAAGCTCCCCACCAAGCTTCATCATTTCGGCCTTGCGTGATATGCTTTCTTTCTCAGCTTCGGTGGGGTGATTTAATACTAGACATTGCTTGCGGCCAGAACTAGGTGATTTGGCAAGCGATCGTGATGATGGTCAGGGTATCTCAGACAGGCCTGCTTGTGTGGCATTACTTCTGCCCACCCCTTGACCTTGATTCAGTTGTCCTCGAAGCTTTGCTGATTCCTAATGGGATCAGCTCCTCTATTGGCCTGCCCCCTTCTTTTCATGAAACGGGGCAAAGCTGACCAACTTTCTCATCAACCCTTTTTCCAGAATTCGCCATTAGAGCACTACCTTGGCCTGGCTGTGTAGATGATGTACTTATATCGGTTCCTTTCCTCTTCACACTGTTCTGAATCCTAGTTTGATACGTCGCCTTGAGATTGGGCCAACGCATATCTGCACTAGCCTAAAGCCAGGACATCGCAACCTCGAGGATAGAGATGACAGAGGTAGCTTTAGATAACTCTAACCCTAAAAGCGTTAGCAAAGGACACAAACAAGTAGAAGAGAACAACTATGGGAATCCTGTGGGAACACCATCGTGACGTTCTTGTCTAGAATAGCATCCAAAAGAAAGAATTACCAACCTCATCGTCGTTTCTTCCAACAAGTGGTCAAACCATTGACCCCATGAAATAGCACAGGTAACAGCGCTCGTAAAGGCGTGAAAAGAAATCGACAAGGCTATACTTAAATCCGTGGAGTTTCGCATCATTTCATTGCTCTGTAATCCGATAGATTCAAAGGCTGCGGACTAAATGGGAAGAAGATTCATGTGCAATTGAAGTCCTTGTAGGTTGGTTACTAGGTGGAGACTCAAGGAGGCCTGGTGATGGTTGGAAGAGGTTAGGGTTCGGTGTGACATCATGCAGCTGTATTAGTCATCCACACAAGCTCGGTGAACTCGGTAAGAACATCTCGGTCAAACGCGTTCTCAAAACAAACAGTCCTAAGGCTTCAACATCAGCCTACGACAAGCTATTCGCGCTTTACACTGCCCCCCCTCAAAATCCCAGTATAACTGGCTCTTGTTTGCATTCTTTGCTGCTTCGCTGTGCTACCCAATGCAGTAGCATATTGCCATTTAACCTGACTGTCCTGGAATTTCTACGTCTTGCCTGGCGATATTGGGTTTGGTCCACCAATCTCCTTTGTGAACATGAGTCAAGCTTGGGCGCTGCAACGCCATGTTATATTCAATTCCATCTTCCCAAGCGATGCCCTCCGTGCCGATGACACTGTCCTACCATTGCGCACTTCTCCAAGGAAGCAGTCTGGCTCGGTTGTGCATGGCGATTCGGTAGCAGCAGACCAGCGTCGGTGGTCGGTTGCCTGGCATCATGTCACAGATTTGCTCAAACTTCCCGATGGCCTCGCAGATCCAAATGATATCTCCTCTGGCGATGATTTCGACGCTGCCCTCTGCATAATCCTCAATCCTGAACGGGAAGTCCCACACGCAACCAAGAAGGATGACCTCATTGAGTGGTATACCAAGCAAATGTATTATCACTACACGCAAAGCGTGAAACCTGCTTTGGATCTAGGTCTGAGCCAAAGGGATGACGAAGCTTACTTCTTGGACGCAATAAATACGCTGGAAACTGCCGCACAGTTATACCTGCTTAGGGCCGAACCTATATTTAAAGGCATGGATGAAACCCGGGCACATGAAGCTCGCATGCGGTTTTTGCGTGAGATTCATGGCCTGATCGCTAGCTCACAGACGGAGCATTTCCACGAGGTCATGGTGTCGCTTCTCAAGTGTCATACGCACACGGTCCTGCTTGGGGAAGACAACACTAGGCTAGATGACCGGGTCAGATTTCTGGCCCTAATAGATTCACTGCAAAGCATCGGGCTTACGGATCGGCGGTTCGAGGTTACATTTGCAGAGGCCATGAACGAGGCTCTCAAGGCACATATTGAGATGGCATACAGCAACATATTTACTCAACAACTTGATGTTGGCCACGTGTTTGGTGCTAACAACACGGCATGGAACAACCGCAAGGTGGTGGTTTCGCAGAACATTTCCACTCTGTACTCGTGGATTGAGGATACATTTTCCTCATTAGCAGTTGAGGTTATGGGCAAGCTAGGCCGGCCAATCACGCCGTCACATGTAGCTGCTTGGAAGGAAAATGCGTTATGTATTCTGGCTAACCTGCGCAGTAGCCAGCTCTACGACATTGTGCTCCACTGGCCCGATAGTCGTGGCGGCCTTCTTGATCTCAAGTCATGTGTAACCACCACGTCACAAAGAAGTCACCTCACGTCTGTATTCTCCCGCAACCTCGAACGTCAGTTATTGCATCCAGGAAGCTCAACACTTCATATCCTCCAGGTCTATATATCCATCATTCGCACTTTCCATGCACTTGACAGCTCCAAGGTCCTGCTAGACCGCGTAGTCCCATCTCTACAGCTCTATTTGTGTCAAAGGGTTGATGCTATACGGATTGTTGTAATGGGCATGCTCTCCAATCCACAGGATGTAGGTACCGAGGCAGGCAAGGGGAAGCTTGCAGAGCTAGCTGCCATTCTCAACTCGACATCGCAGGCTAAACGCCCAGCTCTTGACGACGAAGACCAAGACTGGAATGACATGGACTGGAACCCAGCTCCCATTGATGCAGCCGCCAACTTCAAACGGCCTCGGTCAGAGGATATTATTGGGACTTTGATTAGTGCGCTAGGGTCTCAAGAAATGTTTATTAAAGAGTTTCATGCTATTGTTGCTGAACGGCTTCTTTCAGTGTCCAGCGATCTACAACAGGAGGTAAAGGTGCTCAATCTGCTCAAGAGACGATACGGAGACACAGCTTTGCAGCACTGCGATGTCATGCTCCGCGATATACTCGAGTCTAAGAAACTAGATGATTTGGTCACGAGTGCTGTGAAAGGCACAGACCTGTCGCGTGACAGATGCACACTACCAAAGTGCTCAGCCAAGATTCTGTCGAGATTATACTGGCCGAATATTGAACGCGAGCATTTTCTCATTCCAGAATGTGTAGGCCAGGCACAGAGACAATACTCCGAAAACTACAGGCAGATTAAGTCATCTAGGAAGCTCACCTGGCTCGATCATGTGGGAACCGCAACAGTGGAGCTTGAGCTTGAAAGCTGCACAGTTGTGGTTGAGTGCAAGACATATGTGGCTACTGTCATCTACGCGTTTGGTGATGAGTCTCAAGACAGCGGCAGAGCAGGGGACAAGCGCCCGATAAAGCTGACGGTCGATGATCTCGAGATCAAGCTACAAATGGACACCGACTACATTGAAGAGGCACTTGCCTTTTGGGTAAAACACAAAGTTCTTCGCCAAGTCTCTGACGGGGCCTACGTCGTCGCTGAGCGTGAAGAGGGGAGCACAGGCGGGCAGTCAGTGGACTCTGGTGTAGAGGATGGTGGCATTGGCGATGGTAGCAAGAAGCCTTCGTCTGCACACAGCGAAAAAGGGCCCATTTATTGGCAGTTTATTGTTGGCATGCTGACCAACTCGCCAACCGCAATGCCGCTGCCTCGCATGGCCATGATGATGCGTATGTTGATTCCGGGTGGTTTTGCATGGACAGATGAGCAGTTTCAGGAGTTTATGGCCGAGAAAGTCGAGGCAGGCGAGGCAGAGCTGGTTGGAGGGAAATACCGCCTAGTTAAAAAGTGAGAGAGTGGATAACAAGATCATGGGAGCCAGCCGGTGCTCAAGACGGACGAAAAGGCAAACGGCAGTGCAGAAAAAGGCGATAACGAAGGCATTTTGGGGAAGGCTGGGTCTAGAGGGAGCAAGACGGGGTTAGCTTGTGACATGATCTCCTGTTTCTATTGCTTGCGAAGGACTGGCTGCCTGGATAGTCATGTTATGATATTATTAATGCATTCAATGGCGCTTGACTTTTTGGGGATCCGGTGCCACTCTGTGTGCTTGGTAGTTTTTTTTTCTTATCTCTTTTTTGTCCTGGTGCCGGAGTTTTGTCGGTCTATGCAGGCCTACAGACGAAGGCTAGGAGGTCCTAAGGCGATATGTAGAAGGAGGGTCTGGAACGACAGGACCTATGACGTAGCAAAGCATTTTGCACAGACGACAGCCAAAGTAAGTGGGGTGGATCAAGGCCGATGGAAGCGAAGTGGGTTGCCCGTAACATACTACATGTAGGGTGTGGTAACATGAGTATGTACGTAGTTGAAATAGTATGTATTAGAAAATGCATGCATATAAACAAGAGCTACGTCTTCGGATGTGATTGATTGTTTCGTGCGTCTTTGGGTCTCTGGGACGTTGGGCCCCTTTCCTCGAGGCCTAGCCTGCTTTGAGTTGGCTTGCTAAAATTGTGTTGTTCGGCGTGGGTGCAGAGTCACGAGGATTCGGACATGGATATGAAACGCAGGTTGGGAAATTTGGCGGAGGATGAGAGCACGTCTGACCGAGGATATGGGGAAAGGCCATCAGGCGGCCATGAGACAACGCCGAATATTAAATGGGAGGGGGGGGGGGGGGGGGGGGGGTTTTCCCCTTCTAA
>JAZBQP010000303.1:0-30081 GCA_038407015.1 Ceratocystis ficicola | reverse complement strand
GCCGACCACCCAAGGGCGGTCCTGGAAGACGACATCATTCAGGGCTCAACTTGTCTGGGACGCCGTCGTATTGACAGCATTCGCTAGTTAGAGTAGACGTTAAATACAACAACAACAACAACAAAAAATGGCTCGGCTAGGTGGGGCATCTCATCTCTATTTTAACCGGCTTCCATCCAAATACAGACACCAACACAAACACGTATAACTCTACTATAAACTCTGGCCTGGCCAGAGGACGCGTAGCTCTCTTTTCTCTCTAAACATCTTTATCTATTTTCCAGTTCGGCCACAAGGGGCCATCGTGCTTCTAGGGCCATTTCTTGGGCCTCTCCACCCACTTACGCTCTACCTAGCTTCAAGATCTTGCAGGCCTCAAGAATCACACAGAAGATTTATGCAGTTATTGCATGCCAGCGTTCGCTATTGAGATGACTTAAGCAGTCCGTGGGGAGGACCCGACTTGCCCGTGGTGAAAATAGTAATGAGGGGTGCTATGAGCTAGCTAGGAACTTGCTAGCTACTGTCCCCAAAAGCAAAAGAACGCGACATCTGTACAATAAGAATAGAGAAGACCAGCAAGTTCATTGTTAAATAGATCAAACACCATCAACTGCGAAATCAACCGGAAAATAAACCGCGGTCAGCCTACGGCGCTCACAATACACGACACACAGGTGTTGACTAATACGAAAACAAGTGGGAGCCAGGAACGGCCACTTCTTCAACCGTTGTTGTCTTCCCCCGCTCACCACAAGCTCCTGGTGTTGGCCCCCTACCTCGAATGGCTTTAGGAGGTGCTGTGTGGCGCACTAGTTGCACACTTCATGCATGCGACACAGGAATGAGTCTAGGCCTAGAGGGAAGAAAGGGAGAATCGGGACATGTCAAGATGTCTAGATTTTCCTGTCTGATGCGTCAGCTCCGTGGGGCTTTACTGCCCATTATATCTCTGATTCCAAAACCAACGTTTGAAAAGTGGGAGAAGGATGTAGTATAAGCAAGAGGAAAGGCCCAGACCCAATGAGTAGAAGCATCAACAAAACGTGATTAACAAACCATGAGTCTACTAAGTCTGGGGAACATTGTTGTTAGATTAGCCGCGGAAAGCTACCATCGCTCTGAACGCCAATAGTATTGATGCATCTCGAGGATTTCAGCGCTCATTAAAATTGGCATTTGCTAGCGAACTCTTTGATTAACCAATGAATCAAGAATCTTCATATATCTAATCACACTTTGGTGTGGAGACCCAGCAGTGCTGTTCCTACGTCGAGCTTTTGATATTAACGGTTTAATCTGAATCATATGGCCAGGACACTACCAGGGAGACGGGAGACGGCCCAAGCCATGTACAGTGCCTGACATTGTTACTACCGGTTTTTATCAGACCGAGCTAGCTGTAGCCATTTATGTGGCTGGCATCCAGCATCTAGCATCAGATGCTTCCTTTTCTTGCCTGTCCAATGCGCACAAGTGACCCGATAGAAGACTTTATCTTCTATCAAGGTGAAAATAGTCGTGTGACACTCACAATAAGTCTACCTTTGCTCGTGCCAAGCTTTGGTGGGATGCTGATAACAGTCTTGTGGCTCTCTGTAGACTCCACCACAACTTGGCTGGAGCATGGCTAGCCATGTGCGAACTCCCGTCCCGTGAGCGCGTGAGTGCCATCCGAGTCTCTTTTCCGGAGCCTCATGGAGATTTAGTTGCTCAGGCAGACTAAAATTTTGGAAACCCACGCCTAAATCGCACCGATATAGCCACCACTACCCGTTGGCTAGGCTTCCTCTAGGTTGTGCCGTTTCTCAAGGCAGCCTGCAAAATTTCGTAATTGGCCTCCTGGGGTGTTTAGGGGCTACTATGAAGCCCGATTCTCAGTCATACCATGCGAATAGAATGATATACTTGATACTATCATCAATCTATTGAGCGTAGTAAAGGCGGTTCCCTGCCAGGGTCTCGGTAGACAGACGCTCAACGCATGCAGCCCTAAGCTCAGCATACTCACAACGAAGATCTGACGATATTGTAATGATTGAAAAGAAAGAGGTGATTCATTCCAGACGTTCGAATTTGCTGATTTTCCCTTTTTTTTCAGTGTCGCGGTTTTCCGGTTGCTCGACTCTGAAAATTCACCTTTTCACTGTGTGAGGAACAAGCTGCCATTTCTCTTCCCACACTATAGCATGGCATGCGTCATTCATCCCATCTCTGCTTCGTACCTTCCCTTTTCAAAAAGCTGGTACTTGGGCAAAATTCGCAACTACTCCATCTATCTGCCCTTACGGCAAAACTGATAAAAATATTTTCACCTTCAGCTGACGAAAGCTCATTTTGTTTCTTTTATTCATTTTCCCATCCTTTCTCCTGCGCCAACTCAAGGCACACTTTCATTTACCGCATCCATCTCTCGGTGCGAAGCAGCTCAACCAAGCAAGGCTGAATGAAACCCGCATCGCCTTCCCCAAAATCATGTCCGTTTTGAGCTTCACACTAAGCGATGATGGTGTCTCGAGCCTGCGCGATGCCTTAATTTGTCTAAACAAATTTCACGATGAAGTTTCCCTAGAAGCTCAGAGAGACAAGGTAGGCCTTGTTTGTTTTCCCGTGTTAGCGATGTTTTTTATTTTAATTTTTGCTAACTAATTCTTGGGTTGGCCATCTCAGTTCATGCTGTCTGCCCTCAACCCTACAAAATCTGCTTATGCCTCTTTTTCATTCAATACTTCCCGCTTCTTTTCTAGATACAAATTCAACAGCTCCTCAGGCAGCGAAAAGTTCTACTGCCGGCTGTACTCGCGTGTGCTAATTGCCTTGTTTCGAGCTCGTGGTGGTGGTAGTGGCGGAGATGGTTCTGGTAAGGATGGCTCTGGTGGCGATCGGGGGGCCACTATCGATCACTGCACCGTGTCCATCGAAGACGGGCCAAGCGTCAAAAGTCGCATGGTTGTGCGCATAGCTTTCCGAAATGGCTGCGTGGCAACACACCGGCTAACGTTCGAAAGTGCTGTTGTCGTGCATGCACGCTTCAACGCCGAGGAGGCTACACATCGCTGGACAATTGCCAGTCGCACTCTGAGGCAGATTATGGAACATTTCGGCCCTGGTGTGGAACTCCTGGACATCAACTCTGATGAAGACCACATCAACTTCAATTGCTACATGGAAAAAGCACTGAATGCAGACGAAGTTCTCAAAAAGCCTCTCCAGACAAGCATTGCCGTAGATCTAGACGAGTTCGAGGATATTGACGTTGAAAATGGCCTACACATCATCATCAGTGTGCGGGATTTTCGCGCAGTAGTGCAGCATGCTGGAATCCTGAGCGCTGATCTCCAGGCACGCTACTCTATCCCCGAAAGGCCAATCCGATTCGGCTACGATGGGGATGCAGTCAGCTGCGAGTTTCTCCTAATGACTGTTGGTGAGCGTGGCTCTACGACAACTGCTGCGCAAAGAGCAAAGCGTAAGAAGGCTGAAAATGCAACAGCGGCAGCACCTGTACTAGATGCGGCCGCTGTCACTAGCGCAGCCACTGTCTCTGTCAATTCTGCCAATACGATATCTGATAAGCAACGCCCGCCACCAGTTATGGTAGCCGTGGATGGTCGCCGGGCTACACCCATCCATCTCTCTCCAAATTCAGGGCCTCGCATAACAGCTAACAGAGCAGCAGTTTTGGCGATGGACAACGCGCAGCCTGCAGTACCGGCGGTGGGAACTATGCCACCGCCGTCTCGAGGTGGTAGAGCTGAGAAGCATTCTGGCCAAGAACATGCACAACAAAGAGAGCAGCAACAACAACAGTCAGCAGATGCATCTCGAACACGAATGTCATTCTTTGACATCCGCCCGCAAGCCAGCCAAGTGGCCCCTCCGCGGGCGAGTATAGTAGCATTAGAGGATGGTCTTTTTGTAGGTGACGATGGATGGGAGCCTGTGCGTGTAGGTGAAGACGAAGACGAAGACGAGGCTGAGGACGGGTTTACGGGCTTGGGATGGGATAACAGCAGCCGTGATGTAAGTCGCCTCATATCTTTTCATGGCACTCGCCTACTTCAAAGCAGTTCAGTCGCTAACGGTGATATGCCACCACGCAGGACTCAACGATGCCAGCTCAAGGTGACAGGGCTCGGCCTAATGAACAAAGAAATGAGGAATCTCTCGACTCCCAGGATGGGCTTGAGCCCACACAAAGACTCTCAGATGTCCAAAAACATGGCTTGTTCTACGGCATGTAGACGACTAGTCTGACAACCCTTTCATCCAAACGTTCGAAATGCCCTAGTCAAATTGATCTAACAAATAAACAATCCATTCACATTTTAACAGAAGTAATATTGATCCACGACGTTGCGCAACCCGCAGCTATACATCCAATTTCAGCTTCTGCCGTAATGTTTTTGTGCGAGGCGATGATGTTGTGCCTATTCTTAAAGTCGCCCTTGTCATCAACACCTGGGCCGCAGTTACCGTGCTCTCCCCAGCCCCATGAGATGACATCCTTATCCTCTTTTGTTAGACATACGACATGTTCACTTCCCACCGCAATTCTGCTAATTGCGGGTAAATCTGCAGGTGGGAGCTGCCCATGGTCATTACGACCCCAAGCCGTCAGTTTTCCATCTGCATGCAAAGCATAGACATTTCCCCATCCAGCTCTAATGTCAATACAGTCCAGTAACACCGTTGGCGCTGAAGACTTTATCCCCCATTTTTCGCCGCCCAAAACAGCCACTCGACCCCTAGCGTCAAGTAAAACTGAGAATTCCTTCCCAGCGACTGCCCGTATGGCCTTGAAATCGGCATCACCAGCTACGAGAACCTGGCGAGGGCTCTTGAGAATGGCGTCAGCTGGTTCACCCAACTGACCCTTACGTCCGTTTCCCCACCCGAAAACGCGCCCATCATCCAAAACCGCCAGCACATGAGCCATGCTTGCTACAAGGTCCACAATCTCTGTTCCGCTGGGCGGGAAGTCTGGAACTCTGGTTGCAGATGCTGAACGTACGATCTCTGCTGGTAGCGAACCAAGAGCTAACTCGCCCTTAGAGCCCGACCCCAAAGTATACACACGTACGCGGTCGAAAACAAGTACCGATGCCTCCCATGTGGCAGCGATGTGCGTTGGGGTAGCGCTATCCAGTTCTCGTGAATCCACTGGCGTAGTAGAAGCAAAAGCCATTAACGGGCGAAAGTTGGCGACCTTGTCAGCAGGCGAGTTCAAGCCACAGGCCCCGGTTGTGGCAAGGCCAGAGCAGTACACACAGGCGCCAGGGGGAGAGGAATGCTCTATAGACGATGGAATCGGGCTCTTAAGGAGAAGCAGCGAGTGGTTCCCACCAAATGCTGCACTCAGAATCTCTAAGCCACCATCAGGCGGAGAGGCAAATAGGCTCAACTGGGGCACGGATACATCCTCAAAGTGGCCGATACCGAGTTGGCCATTGCCGTTGGATCCCAATGCAAAGATGGCCATATTTAGAAAGACAAAAGAAACAACAAAAAGGCGGTCTTTCTCGTGCGGTTGCTCTTGTCTAGTAACATGCAACGCTCTCCTTTCGTCTTCTATCTGTTTGCACATTAGCTTAACGAGGTTCGTTGGTCCCGCCACCCAAGTACCTATTCCCATTAGATACATATGTCTCCACCTGGATATCTCTAATAATTGCATAAGGAGGGCATTTTCGCGCTCGTAGCTGTGTAGCCCCACTAAATTCAAACACCGCTTTTTTTTTTCACTTGTCAGATTTTTCTCTTCCAATATTTTCTCTATAAAAGGCTCGTTAGTCCTTCTTCTGTTTGTCCAGTTATTCATCTTCCTTTCATCATCGCAACCACGGCTCTTTGATTCGCCCATTGTTTAGTGGTTTCCTTCGACCTTTTTCAGACCTGGACTCAAGTGAGAATCCAAGTACCAAGCATCCGTCTGACTTGAGTTTGTCTCGATACTTTCTTGGCACACGCAAAATCATGGCTAGTGAAAATTCCATGAAAGCCGCTGGCTTCACGGTTGGCCTTATTGGCATGGGCGACATGGGCAAAATCTATGCCCATCATCTTTCTTCTGCGGGTTGGAGGTGAGTGAGGCTCTCCCCCAGCAAGACTTAGCATCGTCCATGTTGTGTCTTGCGCCCGCAGTCCTACCAATTAGTAAGCTTTCTACCTGTCTTTTTCCATCTTTATCTCTTCCCCTCTCATTCGCGATGATGACTAGAGCGCATTTGGCTCGAGCATTGTTTGTTGCTACGTTGGGTAACCATTCTGGCCCCAACATTGGCGCAGGCTTTCGATGATGTCAACGCTAGCTACCTTAACAAACTATTGTCTGAGTGCGAATCCACCCTTACCTTTTCAAATTGCTCCTCTCGCTCTGTCTACCCAAAAAGCAATTCGCTAACAGGTAACAAAAGATATTTCTAGGACCTCTGTTATGATTAACCGATATCATATGCTCTCTTCCTCGTAGAATCATGGCGTGTGACCGCGAAGAAAAGTACGAAGACCTCAAGGAAGAATTTGCAGGAACTGTACGGTGACTTCTCTTCTTGCTCTCAAGCCCATTCCCCCTCTCTCTAGCACTCGCTATGCCGTATATTGAAGAAAAAAAAAGCAAGAAAAAAGGGAATCGTCGTCTTGGTTGTCTATCGTTGTAGAATGACAATCTATCGGCTCTCCCTGTCTCGTGATTCCATTTTCCTTTGTCTTGGCTCGTATAATTTATTTGTCTCCGTCTTTGTCATCATACACAGCATTCATTCAATGCTTGTACACAACGCCCACTTGAAGAATGCGCGCTGAGATTTGGCCTTTTTCCATCGCATAGAAAATAGAAATTTGCCGAAACGGCCACCTGGTGTCACGTGCCAGCGACTACATCATCTACAGCGTTGAGGCTGCCATCATTGGCAATGTCATCGCCCAGTATGGCCCGTGTATGTTATTCTCTTGCCCATGAACTAATCAACAAGACCAAAACCGCCAAAAGGGTTTGTCTAACTTGGCCGTGTCGTCTCTCTGTAGCAACCAAGATGGGTGCCATTGTTGGAGGCCAAACATCTTGCAAGGACCCAGAAGTCCGGGCCTTTGAGGCCTCGATCCCCGCTGATGTCGACATCGTTTCATGCCACAGCTTGCACGGCCCAAAGGTCAGCCCACAGGGCATGCCACTTGTCATCATCAAGCACCGAGCCAGCGATGAGTCTGTTCGCAAGGTCGAGACTGTTCTTAGCTGTCTCAAGTCGAAGCACGTCTACCTCTCGGCTCGCGAACATGACCGCATTACAGCTGATACCCAGGCTGTCACGCACGTAGCCTTCCTCAGCATGGGCAAGGCATGGCATGCCGAGCGCGAGTTCCCATGGGTCTCAGCCCGCTATGTAGGCGGCATAGAAAATGTCAAGATCAACATCATGCTGCGCATCTACAGCGCCAAGTGGCACGTCTATGCCGGCTTGGCCATTCTCAACCCCGAGGCCCGCAAGCAAATCACGCAGTACGCATCGAGTGTGACCGATATATACAAGTTAATGGTTGTCGGCGATCTGCAAGCGCTGCAAGCGCGCATCTACGCGGCCAAGGACAGGGTATTTGGCCCAGTCGGAGCCCCCAAATGGGCCCGCAAACCTCTTCTCCGCAGCGATCTTCTGGAGCAGTTTACGCTACGCTATGCCGATCCTGGTATGGACTCCGAGTCCCCGCGCCCCAACAATCACTTGTCTTTGCTAGCCATGGTCGATTGCTGGGCCAAGCTGGGCATCGTGCCATACGACCACATGCTGTGCTCCACGCCGCTGTTTCGCATTTGGTTGGGTGTCGTGGAACATTTGTTCTGCTCGCAGGAGCTGCTTGATAACACACTAAGAACGGCCGTCGACGATCATACGTACCGCTCTGACGATTTGGAGTTCACCTTTGCTGCGCGAGGATGGGCTGACTGTGTCAATTCGGGGCATTTTGATATGTGGCGAGAGCGGTTTGTCAGCACGCAAAAGTTCTTTGAGCCGCGATTCACGGAAGCCACAGCAGTAGGGAACCGAATGATGACGGCCATTGTGACACAGGATGACAAGTAAGCTGTTAGGCAATCTTGGTCTTCTTTGTATGCATGCGTAGAGAGCTTACAAGTTTTCATTTATGCACATAAATGCATGTACACATACGCGTACACCCACACGTCCACACACATTCGTACACATGCACATGTAAATGCGTTCTCCATTTCATTTGGCCTTGACCTTCCAATTGTATCTATTTCCTTTTTCTTCTCAATCCGTTCTTCTGTATGCCTTTTCAAATAAGCCTTGCGCTTCGCTGTTAACCAATGCTCCGGAAAAAGTATATTCTAATACAACAACATCCCTTTTCTCGCCATCAATCATGCAGCTCATCTTCCTCCAGACTCCAGTTTTATGCTTAGAACAACGGTTGGGCTACTTGTCCTGGGCCTTGCGTCGACTCGCATGCGTATTGGTGATAAACGAGGTATCCGTGACTGACTGGCCCTGTTTGGCGAGCAGCCTGTAGTCGAGCTTAACTTAAATCGTGAGTCTTCAGTTTGGAGATGCTCATGCTCCATCGGCCTTTCACTAGTACCTGCTAGCTTCGTTCTGTCTACTAGAACAGGAATTCCTGTGGTTCTTTGTCTAGATGATGAGGTTGGCAATGCTGATGTGTACAAAGGCGCTTTTCTCTGAACTGGGACTAGGAGGCCAGGAGGCTTCAACTGTGACACCGGCATGATTGGCGTTCCTTTAACAGAAGATAAAGGCAGAGGCTTCCGTTTGAGTTGGTTTTGGTGTTGGCTCTGGCTCTGATCCTGGTCCTGGTCCTGGCCTTGAATCTGGCTATGGCTCTGGATCCGGCTCTGGCTCTGGCTCTGGCTCTGGCTTTGGCTCTGATTTTCCCTTTGGCTTTGGCCCGTGTATGCCAATCGTAGAGCAGGCTCCAGTCGACTATCATGCAATGAACTAGGCTCCAAAATCTTTGCTTCGCCAGCACACTTCCCATTTTCCAAGTCGCAATGAATATCTAACAATGAAGCCGAGCTAGATGCATTAGTCATGACATCAAAGTCACTTTCGCTTTCACTTTCCCAAGACAGGTAGTTCTCAATGTCTGCGGGCAGTTTTAGCCTGAGGTCCAAGGATGCGTCCACCTCAAAATTGTTAATAGTTTTGTTCCAGTCATCGGCTATAGTGGGGGTTTTCTCCCTTTCCCGCTTCGTTGGTAGGTGAAGGGGCGATGGCATAACGCAGCAAGACTCTGTTTCAGGAGCAAGGTACTCAAAGTTGCTTGCGTTGAAATCATACGTAGTGAATGTGCCGTCAGTGGCAGAAACATTGCGGTTCACATCGTCTCCGTCTACTTCCTCGTCAGTCATTGGATACGGCAGAGTTTCGTTGTAGATAGAGGACCCAGACTCCTCGTGTCGGTCTGAAAGTTCGTCTTCGGCTGTTGAAATGGTTCTAGAAATAAAGGCAAGTCCCATGCCAACTGAGTCTACGCGATTCGAGCCTGGATAATCGACCTTGAGTTCTTCTTTTGGTTGACGCAACAAGCCAACAACTAGTGCCTCGGTATCAGGCTGCAAATGTAAATCTAAAGAATCAAAGTCCGCTGAATCGGAAATAGGGACAGGGTTCGGGAGAAATGGCGGCTCAGGCTCTTTCTGTTGGTTGCATATAGCACCGAGTCACAATGTGGTAAGTTATTTTGGTCCCTGTAAAATCAAAACTAAGGGGTATGCATCTGTTTAACTTACAAGGACGAGCTCAGCATTAGCTTCGACCTCCTCCTCAAACTCTCCCCTAGAAGAAGTCCGAGTCCCAATACGGCGTAGTATTTTGGCATTGGCAACGGGCCTAGCCCCCAGTAAATGGAAGCCAAACCCAGTGACTGCAGTAGCAGGAACTTCATCGTTCATTATGGCATTCAAAGGCAAGAAAGCATGGTCTTTAAAACTTGGCCTGCAGTTAGGGCAAGACTTGTACTTGCATTCAGTTGCAAAGTTAGGGATATGTGGGGTAGGATCAAGAAGACCTTTGCTGATATGAGGGCGTTGGAAATCCCGGCTGGCAGCTTCAAGAACCTGCATGTATTTCATCCCCGTCAGCACGAGTTTCTCAATGGGGCTATGCAGATAGATATGGGTGGCTTTGGGAACAAATGATGTAGTTACCTCTGAGCGCTGTCCAACGAGAGTAGCAAGCTGTGACGGCGAATATCTGCTGTACTCCTGATTGCTTATTTCACCAAGCACATCAAATTTCCTGGTACGTGTGAGGGCAGTTTTACTTCTGGGCTTAATCATGTGCTCCATAGACCGGCCAGTTTTATCAAGTATATGACGGTCATGCTGCAGAAAGTTAGGAAATTGTCACAGCGGTTTTTTTCTCTCAGTACAAAGACACACCTTGGCATTATCCATGTTGGCCTCTATCATGATATTTCGATCAGAACAGCATCGATATAGCCAGCCAAATGCGCCTGGACGCATGCAATGTGAGCAGAGATCTGTAGCAGACCAGTAGCGCACCATCTCGGGGTGGGTGCAATTTTGACGGCCGATGTTTGCTACAGACAAGCTTGGGCTGCTCATTTGCAGCTCTACGCGTGAATCATGGTCAAGAGGGCCCGGATACACTATTGAAGGATCTCGAGTCAAGTTTCTTCGTAGGCTAAGACTCATTGTTCTTGAAGGGTTCAAAACAGTAGGCCTAGACCCGACTGGTTTCCGGCGAATGGCTTTAGGGGGTGGCAGCTGCGCCGAAGGAGGGGCCATAATGCGTGAGGTATTTCGAGCATCATTGCTGTGTGTAATAATCGAGTCTATAGGCGTTGTAGGAGTCAATACGTCGCAAGTCATGATGAATGGTTTGAGAGTGGGCCGGTCGAGATTCAATGAATGCTTTAACAGGATAATGAGGGAGAAATACGGAAATTGAAAAAGAGGGCAGATAAGCAAACTGGAAGATGAAAAAATAAATACCAAAGTAAGAATAAGTTGGAGATGGAAGAATGCAAAGTGAAGAATGCTGCGTTCAAGAGAAGTGCAATTAATTCAAGCAAAACGATGTCATGATAACGTAAAGACAGATCGTCACTTCCATCTGGTAGCCATCATGAAGTCGTGTGCCTTCCTCTTTTCAAATACTAGTGGCGCAGTTGTTTTTCCTCTGTTTGCGCGTTCCTCCCTTGTTATCTCGTTCCACCACCTAGAGAAGTCGCTTTTGTGATGTTTGTTATTGTTGTCGTTGTTGTGGAGAGCAACAACTCAAGGCCCAAGAAGATTGCTGCTTTCAACGAAGAAAAAGTTACGTCCTTTAAGGTAACTGCCATTCCGCAATATCAGCTGCCAAATGTCAAAAAACAAACAAATAAACAAAGAGTACGCCTCTTGTGCCACCTAGCAAGATCAACCATCACGAACCTCCTGCACCAATGGTGTTTGGGTTAGTGTGAGCATATTAACCCTTACTGCACACTGAGTTTCCATTCCATCTTTTGTTTTTTTTCTGGTTGTTTGAGGAATATACGATGTCTTCCTTCATGCTAGCCCTACCTGAGTAGTTAATGTGTGAACATGGTAAGCATATTAGTAAGGTTGAGGTAATAAGGGATGTTCCCACAAAGTTTCAGCCATCACAGCATCCGGTTGTTTCTAGCGCTAAGACCTGGAAAAAAGGACGAGCAAAGATGTGCAAAACTGAAACACGAATCTGTCAAGTTTAGCCGACTCTACCTCGGGCAATTTTGGTTCCAGCTTTGGCTCTAGGGGCCTGAGTTTCGAGTTTATATCAGACTTGGGATAGCGCTGTGTAAGGCCAGCGGCAGTTTTTACGCCGAAGCTTTCACCAAGTATTGAATTAAAAAGAAGCCACGATCTACAGTGATAGCCGCTTGGCTGGTCTATCATCAACACCCAAGATCTCTATTGCTCATCATTCATTTGTTGCTACAACTTCCGCAATGTTGAAATTTCAGCACCCCTTTAGCTTGTACAGGGAAGGTTGACACCTGACTCTTAATTCCGCATTTTCCCATTCTAGGCTCGTCGTTTTTTCTCTTAATCTCTCTGCCTCTTGCTCGCTTTTGTGGAAGCGAGAAAAGGAACGAACACGGGCTCCATCTCAATATTCTTGGCATTTGTGTCAAATAAACAGAGAAGAATGTCACGAAGAGTCTCCATTAAGGCCAAGCCACTATTCGAATTAGCGGTTAACGAGCTGAGTAGGCTCCATGCCAAGGCTTGTGTCGAAATTAAGACGTCTCCTTGCGTCTTGCTTGTCAGAGAAAGGGCAATCTGCAACGCTTACAATGAGACAATTTGAGAGAGCATATGCTAGGGACTGCTGAGGACAATATTGAACGTACTGGGAGGTGGGGGGAAGAAGAAGAAGAAGAAGAAGAAGAAGGAAAAAATCAACTTACTGGCACATGTCGTCCCAAGGCCTTTTGAGAGTGGTATGGCAGCTTGCATGGCTAATTAGAGGCTACTCATTGCGCAGCATTGGTTGGTGGAAAAACAGAAATTGCGGTAGCGCACTACTGTAGTCTCCTTGGGCGTGAATAGGGGCGGTCGGTTTCTCATGAGAAAGGATCAGAATGCGCAGCACTAAACATTGCGCTAAAGGCATCAATACACGGAGCTCTCAATGTGCAACATGCTGGGTTGCAACGATACATGTCATATTGATGGCGGAGGGCGGGGAGCAGGGGGCAAACGGAGTACTTTCTGGATCGCCTATTCGTTTCCGTCTTGTCACAACCCCCCCCCTATTGAAAGATGTGCAACTTTTGTCGATCGGATATTAGTCTTGGGCTCGTGTAGTTATCTAGGCTTAAAGACAGAGGACTGGACATGTATGTCTATGCTGAAAATGTATGGGACCACGTGGCTCATGATATACGCATTAACATTCTATCTGTTATGCATGCGTGCTTCGTGTAGTTCGTGCCAACTTGAGCGTCTTGAACAAGCGAACCTCCCAGTCCTCTTCTTTCTTTCCTAGCCCCAAAATATCGGCCCCCGATTAATGTCTACCAAACAGGAGGGTAAGTAATTACAAGCCTACTATCAATTGTGCCGGCAGAATGCGCCCTTTTACCCCCTCTACTCTGCATCTTCGTCTTATCTCATCCTTGTTGTTTGCTCCTTCCAAGTGAGCAAATATTTCTTCCATTGAAGATGTAGAGAAAATTCGAATTAATTCCCGTCAATCACGACTCAGTATCATGCCGCCAACTTTCTCTTAACTAAGCTACTTCCCTGTCTTAATATTTGTCAACACTGTTGCGCAAATCCATATTCCCGAATAATAGAAGCTCCTGATTTCCCGTGACATAGTTTTACCCCCTCTGAGACAACATGTTCCGCGCGAAGGACTACTCATAGTCTTGGCATATGGCTTGGCCTTTCTTGGCCTTTTCTCGTTTGGGGGTCCCATATAACTTTGTCTCCATGCCAAGAAATCGAGCTTGTTACAGCCATTGCAGGCTGGCCCAACAGCGTTTGGACTAACACCACGTAGAAGACAAGAGTCTAGAACTAACATGTAGATTGTCCGGCGTCCAGACTCTAACTTCTGCCCCGAGCCTAGGAGCAAACTACCCATGAGTTTCGTCTAGGGCTAGGCTACCATGAGAAATAACGGGCTTGGCATCAAGGAGTCAAGTTCTTCCATGTTGTCTCTCCAGGTCATGACCATATTCTGTGCTCCATGTAACACTTGAGACGACATGTACTGATGTGAGCGGGTAGGGAGAAGGTACCAAAGGTGCAACCTCATGTTGAGACAGCCTATCTGTCCAGCTATAAAGTCCAGCTGCCCTCCGCTCATCAAATCTACCTTCATCTTCTTTTACTCATCACGCTCACGACTATTGATTAGTTCTCTTTCCAAGCTCTTCCATTCTTTACAGCCCCAGAGGTTCTTCAGTTTACTTTCGTTCTATTATCTATTGTCTATTCCTATTCTTACACTACTTTCTTTTCTACAACGTAATATTATTACTATCCATTCTTTTATTCTACACTTTCCCTTGTGGTAATTTCAACAAAACCTATCAAAATGCAGTTCTCCAACTTCTTCCTTGCTCTTGCTGCCATCCCTATGGCTATGGGCGCCTCCTACTGCCCTACTAAGAGCCTTCCTACTGCCAAGGGCTACAAGGTCCTGAAGGCCACCCAATACATTACCAAGGGCTCTGTCTATGATGCTAAGTACTACAAGATCGACCGTGGTGTTTCCTGCACTGCCCAGGCCGAGGGTGGTAAGTACATGCGATGATCCCCCCATTAATAAGACTGCGCTGTCATGGCACTAACTAACATACTTTTTGCTATCCAACAGGCGAGAAAGATGCCGTCTTTGTCCTGGAGGCTGGTGCCACTCTCCGCAATGTCATCATTGGCGCCAAGCAGCGCGAGGGTGTCTACTGCGTCGGCCCTTGCACTCTTGAGAACGTCTGGTTTGAGGATGTGTGCGAGGATGCTATCTCGATCAAGGGTGATGGTCTGGCTACCATCAGCGGTGGCGGTGCCTTCAAGGCTGCTGACAAAGTCATCCAGCACAATGGCTGCGGTCACGTCAACGTCGTCAACTTCTATGCTGAAGACTACGGCAAGGTTTACCGCTCCTGCGGAAACTGTGTCAACAACTGCGCTCGTACCGTTCACATGTCTGGTGTTACTGCTCTCGACGGCGGTGAGCTCATTGGTATCAACACCAACCTCGGTGACAAAGCTACCTACGAGGACAACTGCACAGACGCCAAAACTGTGTGCCAGGCCTACAAGGGCTGTGACAAGTCCAATGGTGCCTGCGAACCCACCAAGGCCGGCAAGTGCTAAGTGCTTTTCGTGATTTACACAAAAGCAATTAATGGTTTTTGTTTTTTTTTCTGAAATCCCACACCGGTTGTGTGCATATCAACTACTTTACTTTCTTTTCGACTTATTACTTTTTTATTTCTCTGGCCCTAGTGGCTGCCTACTTTTTTGGATACGAACTTTTTATATTATTTTTATGCCTTACCATAGCGACGAATTTATCCTTCATATTTTGTCTAAGCTACGATGATTACATTTCTCCTCTGAATCTAAATCTATTGTGAATCAACATCAACTGTGCAATGTGTTGTGGATAGTCGTACAAGACATGTAGAATGTTGGTCCCACTTATGTCACATGTCATGCAGCTATCAAAAATAGCAATATCATTCGCCAAGAGAGATACAAATAACCTATAGTATCCTTGATAATATGGGGTTTCATTTTCGAAAAGAGCCGCAGAAAGTTGGTTGATATCGTTTGCCACAGTTCCAACAGGAATTTGCTCTACTATTTGCAAGATCAATTGGCTCCATTGGTCCTCGAGGCATTGCTTGGTTGGGGACCGTACAGTGAGAATGTGAGTGTTAGAGGAGCCAAACTCCTAAATTAACAATATCTCTCTCGGTTGTTCTTTGGAAGACACGAGTCTATACTGTGTGCCTCCTTTATCGGAGGAAACATGGAGTTTAAACAAGACGTATACAAGATGAAAATTGCAATTTTGTGCTTCGTGTTTTTGAAAGCCTGCGGCGTGGGCACAAGTGAGCTGCTGCTGCTACAGGCAATGCTGACTACGATGTCCCTTCTCAGGATTTTACCTTGAAAGCAGCTACAAATACGAAAATAACGACGGCATGTAATGTTCTAAATTGTGAAGGTTAATCATGGCACTTGCTTAAAAAGTCAAACAAAGTGCCTCAAGTAGCAGAGATGTGGATAACAACCAGGTGCTTAAATCCAGCTCCACTACTCCATGTGCTCATCACCTGTATTCTTCGCTCAACTCTTCTCCAAAAAGGACCATCATTATGTTGATCGACTACATGAGCCAAATTGACTGTTTGCCCAACTCATGCGATAGACAGTGATCCGCGAACCATATGGGGCATGCTTCAGGCTCCAAGTGCCATGAGTCTGTGGTATCGCTGTTCCTGACGCTTTGCTACAACATAAAAGATCAGGACAGTAGCAAAGTCTTGACAAAGTACAGACAGACGATGGTTTAATTTCTGGGGCGCAGTTAATCTTTGGACACTTGTTGACTTCATCACATTCCAGCCAAATTTCATGGAACTTGTTCATTTTTCCTATTACCAACTAGGCATGAAATTCTGCAAGGCAACTAACGGAAGAGGGGTAAAGCCTACCCATGAGTGCAATAAAGTTCCAAGAGAACCGTAGGGAACGCACAGTAACGAAAATCACTCGTACCAAGGGCAGTAAAACATGACGAAAGAAGAAAGCTACCCGCAACATCAACAATGCTAAAGCTATTCTAGGAACTTTGTTTTGCTACAAGGGCCTTGTTTACTTGTTGCTGGTATGAGACGCCACATCTCGTTGCTATGCATGACTACAGGGGTGTGAAGAAACCACCTGTGGCGCTAATACGAAATGAAAAGAACGCTAGAGTTGCCGAGCCAATTGAAATCGTGCAGCCCCTGATCTTGGAGGGAAATAACAGCCTTGATGAATGCCCTCGTCCATCGTAGTCTAAAGTATTTGACCCCATGAGATCAGGAAACGTAATAACCTTTTTTAGAAAGAGTTCTTCCTGCATCGAGAAAGAGAGGGCGTTCTAGGAAATAGATGAAAATAAACACAAGAAAGAGCATGATTGGCCATAGTTGTTAGGACTCTTCTAGAACCGAGGGCCCCTAGTTCCATCATCAGCCACATGTTCCATGGTTCGTTGAATTGCAACGCATTGCATTGCATTACAAGGCAAGAACGCGCAGCACGCCAGGATAGAAAGCGAGGCAGCTACCACTCATAGCAGCCGTAACACCTGACAAGCCAGTAAGGCTCTGGCCCAGTTGGGGTTCCTTCCTTTCATGTTTATGTTTGTGTTATGTCGCTTTCCTGTTTCTGTCCTTCCCTGGCCACTCAATTTTCCTTCTTTCCCTCTTTGCTTTGTTTATCTTTTCAACACACCCTGCCTTCTTTTTTCCTCTTCTTTTACCTCTCATTTTCTCTCTCTTTTCCGGATTTTCGTGCCTCACGTTGCTGCTGTTGACGTTCATTTTGCATTTGCACAATATCAGGCAACATACTTTCCAACAAGGAAGCACAACTTGTTTTTCCCCTTGCTGACGATTTTTTTTTCTCCGTTGACTTGTCGCCCTGCCTCGTTTCGCAGCCATCTGTTTACCACGCAGGCCAACCGCTGGTATCGCATTTTGACCTCGTCAAAGGAAGCCTAATGTATGTATTACTCACATAGAATGCCCCTTTTTTTCTCCATCCACATATTTCGCATCCCATATGCCATGAATCCACCTTGAAACATGACTTGGGTCTTCATACGCTCCCCCCAACGTCAAAAACACAACACAAGCAGCAGGCGATCAACAGAATGCAGAGTACATGGCACATTGTTCGCTAGGGTCCACATGCCCTGAAAGATAGCGCTAAGAGCAGCAAAGTACACAAGCACTCATGTTTGATTCCACTATATGTTGTACACATGGTATCACGATGCGCAACTCCCACTTCCAGACGCGCCGCTCAGCTCGACCTTTTTCAGCTACGAAGCTGGTCAATGCGTGACTTGACCAGTGCGGTCGCGCTACATGGTCGCCTCTCCTTCATTTCCTTGTCTTGGAAAAGTGAATTTGGCTGGGCCTGGTAGTTTTCTTGCTTCCCAGCCACCTCTCCGACCCCCTCTTGCCACCGAAAAACAGGACCAACACAGGCATAACTCAGACAGGGTTGCTGGAAAAAGAATAGAGAGAAAGGGAAAAAAAACACCCCTAGTCATTGTACCTGGGGCTAGTCGTCCAACTTCTCATCCTCATTTCGTTTTTTACCGAGACGCATACCACCCATCCCACTTGTCGACGACGCCAAAACCGTGTCAATTCTTTTTCTTTTTTTTTCTGTCGCAATCGAACAAACCTTGAAATCGCCCTTTCTCGAACTCGATCGCATTGCTTGTTCCCTATTTCGCGATACTTTGTCAAACGTGGGGCTTGATTCGTTCATCCATTCTCGTCTCCCGCTAGCCTGTGATCCCCCACAAATACTGCGCCTTATTGTCGCCCACTCTACTTCGAATCGCGAACACGACGAGAAACCTCGCCTTTATGCTTCCTCACCACGTTGGCCCAAATTTTGCTGCCTTTTTTCTGCATTCTACCTTACTGTGCTACTGCTTCTACCACTGATTCCACCACTGTTATCTTGGCACCCTAGACATTCTACCAAGCTTGCGATCGCGCCAATTTACTTACTAACATCAAAAAAGTGTATATTATCTCGCATTAACAGAGACTGCCCTTGTTCCATCCTCCACTTTGCGATACCCCAAAACCCGAACATTCTCAGTACATCGCAGTTGATTTCTGGCTCCGGCCACAGTCGTCATAATGTCTATGAGAAAGGAAGCCGAGGAAGCCGTCGTTAAGATGGCCGACAAAGTCGTTGAGGCCGTCAATCCAACCAATGGACCCCTTCCCGGTACTCGTGGCAAACACAAAATCGCCGATGCCGTTGGTACTGCTTTGACCGGCGGCGCTGCCAATGCCGGTACTAAAGGATATCTTGCCGTACGTCCCTTTCGCCTGGTTTCTTCTGGTCCGATAAAGTCCCTAACTATTTTTTTTGTTTCCGTCTTAGACCTACTTCAAACAGCTAGAAAGTAACCCGTTGCGTACGAAAATGTTCACTGCTGGAACCTTGGCTGGTTTGCAGGAAATATTGGCTTCGTGGCTGGCGAAGGACCGGAACAAGCATGGCCACTACTTCACCTCTCGCATCCCTAAGATGGCCGTTTATGGTGCTTTAATCAGTGCACCTGTGGGTCACTTCATGATGTGGCTACTCCAGCGCCTGTTCCGTGGTAGCGTTAGTCTACGATCCAAGGTCTGGCAGATTCTCATCAGCAACACAGTGGTACGTCTGACCTGCACATTTCCAACGAGATAAAATAGTATATCTAACCCTCCCATGTTTATAGATCGCTCCTATTCAGAACAGCGTATACCTTGTCGCCATGGCCCTGATTGCTGGCGCCAGAACCCTCCACCACGTTCGTGCTACGGTCAAGGTTGGCTTCTGGAAAGTCATGAAGATCAGCTGGCTCACTTCCCCTATCTGCCTGGCGTTTGCCCAGCAATTCCTCCCAGAGAACCTCTGGGTTCCTTTCTTTAACCTCATTGCCTTTGTTATCGGCACATACATCAACACTACCACCAAGAAGAAGCGTCTTGCTGCTCTGCGCAAGAAGCACTTCGGTGACGGCGGCCGTGGCGGTTCGTCGGTCATCGGTGGAGGCCCCCCTCCTCCCATCCGCCAGAACATGCCTGGTGATGACTACGCCCCATCCCACATCAGCTCACACCATCCCTCTCATAGTCACATCGGTCCTTCGATGCATCAAGGCCCCCCTCAGCCCCCATACTAAGTTCATCTCTTCGCCTATGAGGATAATAGCTACCAGATCATTGCCAGTTTTGCGGAAATGACTGGTAAGGCTTGACTCAGTCGGGCTGGCAGCATTCCAACAGAACCAGTTGGTGGAGTACTCCAGCTAATATTGTTATGGAAATGTCACGGAATACTCAGGAAGATCGACCCTGCAAAGGCTCGACCATTCAAGACTTCGCGACTTCCTACTTGTGCTATTTACTGCATGTTTTCTTTTTGAACATTTATGGCGAGGTTTCAATCCGCCATTTTTATCTAACCGCCACTTACGATTTACCAACCAATTGCTGTCTCACGCAAGACCTGGGGCGGATATGGGCAGAGCGAAGAAGCGACCAAGTGGTTGCAGAAACGAGGAATGACGGAAAGCATGGGTTTTCCAAGGTGTCTGGATTAGCCTCTTTTTTCTGCACAGGATTTGCTGCACGCGTTCCTGTGCTGTGTTTTTTTGAATCTTACATTTCTGTTTTTTTTTTTGGTCATCACACTGTAAAATGAATTTTATGTTTCAAGAACCAAAATCGTGGTATTTTTATCACAATGAACAGGATTCTGTGCATCAGGCTGTGCACTGAATTTAACTACCGAGATGAATGAAGCCATACCATGCAGCCAGGCAGAAAAGGGGTTTATTTGATGTGGGCGATTTGTTCTTTGCCCCCTTGGACTCCGAAAGGGTTTAACACAAATGATAGGGTTATATTTTCCCTTTTCACATTTATGGGACAAAGTTCCTTGGATAGAAACCAATGAAAAGGTGGAGAATATTGCAAAAGAAAGGCCTCCTAAGAAGGCGAAGCCATGAGAAGGCATTAGTCTAAACATGAGCTAGTCTAAGAAATAGTTTTTTTTTTACATCCCTTTCCCTTCGGTACAGCCGTTCTTGTTGGGATGCAGAAACAAAAACAAGTAAGAGATGTTATACGCGGGGGGAGTCTAATGATGATACATTTGTCTGCGTGTCCTGTTTTTTTCTTCTTCTTCGTTAGCTTTCTTAGATTCTCTAGTTTTCAAACACATAGAATATCGTAAAAAACCGCAGATTTCTTTTCATCTGTTTAATAGTGTGTGTGTGTGTGTTTTTCTTTTTTCTTCTTTTGATTCTGTTGCTTTCTTGATCTTATCGTACTACGGAAACAGACCATCCTAAAAGCAACTAAAGCGACGCGATGAAAAGAACTTGGGCTGTACCCACTTTAAACGGGCCAACCAGTAAATGTGTTAGGGGGGGCTCAAGGCGGTGACCTGATAACGCCGATAAGTAAACAAACGCCACTCTCATTGGCTAAACGCGAAAATGCCAGTTGAAAAAAAAGTTTTTGGGCAGCTGCCAGATTAGCACCTGAAATTTTTCTGTTGACTTTTCCGAAGACATACAAAGAAAGAGCCTTTCCTGCCATCCCTCTTTCTTTCCTTCCCCCTACACCAACCCTCATCTCTCATCTTTCAGATCTTCTTTTTCTTCATCCCATCGCGTGCTGGTTTTTCCATCTCATCCGACTAACCAGAAGAAGTCAATATATCTTGATCTTCTTTCCCGTCGCGCATTTCTCATTTGAAAACTTCTGGCGAACTACCCGTCAGTGTTCTCACATTTTCTGTCATCTTTGACGGTCCATTCTTTTTGACAAAAAAACTACACCCTATCATTTACAATGTCTTACAACGACGGTGGTTACAACGGTGGCTCTCGTGGTGGCTACGGTGGCGGTGGTGATCGCTACAACGATCGTGGTGGTGGTCGTGATCGTGGATTCGACCGTCACGATGATCGCCGTGGCGGCTACGGTGGGGGCTACGGTGGCGGCGGCGGCGGCTACGGTGGGTAAGTTAACGGCAACAATACTCGACTCTACACGTCTCCTTGTATCTGAGATTCTAACACTTTTTAATAGTCGCGGTGGACGTGGATTCGGTGGCGGCGGCGACCGTATGGGTGGCATGGGCGCTGGACTTAGACAGCAAGAATGGGGTGAGTTAACAGTATATGCGAATATTGCATGCTCGGATGAATCGGTAACTAACATTTCGAAAAAAAATAGACCTTTCCGCTTTGCCCAAGTTCGAAAAGCATTTCTACAAGGAGCACTCCGACGTCACCAACCGTTCTGAAGAGGACATCAAGGCCTTCCGCGAAAAGCACAACATGGCCGTTGTCGGTACCAACGTCCCCAAGCCCATCGAGACTTTTGATGAGGCTGGCTTCCCTCGCTATGTTATCGATGAGGTCAAGGCACAAGGCTTCCCTGCTCCTACTGCCATTCAGTCTCAAGGCTGGCCTATGGCTTTGTCTGGTCGTGATGTCGTTGGTATTGCCGAGACTGGCTCCGGTAAGACTCTGTCTTACTGCCTCCCTGCAATCGTTCACATCAACGCTCAGCCTCTTCTGGCCCAGGGCGATGGCCCTATCGTTCTGGTTCTGGCTCCTACCCGTGAGCTTGCTGTTCAGATTCAGCAGGAAATTAGCAAGTTCGGCCGCAGCTCTCACATCCGGAATACCTGCGTCTATGGTGGTGTCCCCAAGGGTCCCCAGATCCGTGATCTCAACCGTGGTGTCGAGGTTTGCATTGCTACTCCTGGCCGTCTGATTGACATGCTCGAGGCTGGCAAGACTAACCTGCGCCGCGTTACCTATCTGGTTCTTGATGAGGCTGATCGCATGCTTGACATGGGTTTCGAGCCCCAGATTCGCAAGATTATTGGCCAGATTCGCCCCGACCGTCAGACCCTCATGTGGTCTGCTACTTGGCCTAAGGAGGTTCGCGCTCTCGCTACCGATTTCCTCACCGACTTCATCCAGGTCAACATCGGCTCCCTCGAGCTGGCCGCCAACCACCGCATTACCCAAATTGTTGAGGTTGTCACAGAGAGCGAGAAGCGTGATCGCATGATCAAGCATCTTGAGAAGATTATGGATGATAAATCCAACAAGTGCCTCATTTTTGTTGGGACCAAGCGTGTTGCCGACGACATTACCAGTTTCCTTCGCCATGATGGATGGCCTGCACTGTCCATTCACGGTGACAAGCAGCAAAACGAGCGCGATTGGGTTCTTGACCAGTTCAAGACTGGAAAGAGTCCCATTATGGTCGCCACTGATGTCGCGTCTCGTGGTATCGGTAAGTTCATTCCCTTTTTTACCCTTCGCCCCTTAATTCCTCCCTTTAGACTTTGGTATAGCGCTACCCTGGGATTTCCTGGTATGACTTTGCTTTCAATTCTAGGGACTTTCGTCTTGCGCAACACTTGTTTATGTATGTATTGTTTGGATGCGTCTTGACCTTTATTTTTGGTTTGGTATCAACGCACCCCATGGGACCCTCTTACGTGCTTACGATCGCAGCAGGGCCCGATTGTTCTACGCCCTGCACGTATCTCCGCGTCAAGTTGAGCGTGCTAGTTTTACGTTATGCCATACGATTGCCGACACAATTGCCTATGCTTTTGGGAGCGTCACTCGAAACTGGCATTCACCGCCCACCTCGAGTATGCATTCAACAGGCGTATCGTAGAACATGAGTTTGTTGTGAAATGGTTTACGTATCTGTCCTTCGCCATAAGGTCATGAAACGACAACGAGCTATCGAAATCATTTCAGTAACAATTAGCGCTGAATCTACATGATTCCCCAAGGGTTTGTCCACGTCCATCAAACAAGCAAGTGTTCCTGGTTCTTTCATTACCGGCTGATTTCTTCTCAGGACGATACATCACAGCCGGGATTTGTTTGACACTAGGACAAGACGCAAATTGAATGTCCCCCATGTTCTTCTCCCAACGAGCTTCCTGGAATTTCAACACCAGAAAACCTTCTTTTCTTCACTGTGCATTCCATGATGACAAAATCATGATGCATCTTGAAGGGAAGCTTCCAGAAAAACGCCCATGATATTCATGTTGGCTTGTTTCTATTCTCTTGCTATCTAGCGCTGTTGACTAGCCGGGCGAGTTGTTTAAAGCTGGCGTTTGTTTAGTGCACCCGTTGTCATCTCATTGGTATCCCATGTCATGGACACGAATGAACTTGATACATCTGCATTGCTTGTTGAAGATGATTGTGTGCTGATGCAATCCTTTCCCTTCAAACGGGTGGTTATTATGTTATGTGCTGGTCAAGCATATGTAATATTAGCCATCAATGCAATCGTGGCGCCGGGAGCATGAGCTTGATACTACAATTGACTGGGAGCGAGAATTTTCCAATTGCTCAACATGGCTCACTTTTCTTTTTTGGAGAAGAGATGGTTATGGTCGTCTATATCTTTGTTTTCAGTTCCTTCATATCATCACCCTGCCTGCATCTTGTGGATGTGCCTGTTGCTAACCTATAGGAAAGATGTCCGTAACATCACCCATGTGCTGAACTACGATTACTCAAACAACCTTGAGGATTATATTCATCGTATTGGGCGTACTGGACGTGCCGGTGCTATGGGCACTGCCATTACGTTCTTCACGAATGACAGTAAGTTGAACCATATTTGTTTATCTTGGCACTAATTGCCTGTGTGGGAAAATCCCTGCTTTGAACGTAGTATACTGACATAACGAATAGATTCTAAGCAAGCCCGTGACCTTGTCAATGTGCTGAAGGAGGCCAACCAGCAGATTGATCCCCGTCTTGCAGAGATGGCTCGCTACGGCGGTGGTGGCGGTGGCCGCTTTGGTGGTGGTTACCGTGGCCGTGGCCGTGGTGGCGGTGGCTACAGACGTCGCTAAATCACACCTTGTAGTGGTGTCTCGACGATGGCGGACATCTGCTCCATGGTTAAACTTTGCTGTGTGACAAGGTATGTCTATGTAGACTGTAGCACAGTCTACTAGCCTCAGACATGGAAGTGGCGGAGACTAGTGCCGCGAGTATGCGGTGCTTGCTCCTTAGATCCGTTCTGCTTGTCAAGTGACGCGACCAGTTCGTTTCAAGCCTCACATTTCCCATCGTCTTGATTTACGCTTGCATAATGATTCCCTGTTTTCTTTCGTTTCCCATTGGGGTATTTTCTTGTTAGTTTATTACGCTGGCGTTTCGTATTTAGAGAGAGGGTTACCTGCTACTTTGGTTTCGACGGCTTTGAGAACGTATCTGCGAACTTCTATTTGGCTCAAAGAGAAGGACCTCGCCGAATCCTTCGCTATTCTTTTCTTTTTCCTATGTTTCCCTTGTCATTTCTGCTCCCTGTTATCCTTGGGCCTGTGTTGAGTACACAGGAGGCGCTTGGTTTCTTTTATATGTTGCGTTGTCTAAAATTGATTGTGTAACTTAGGTAGCACCATTTAAAATAATATCTTCCTACAAGCTTAATTGGTGAAGCAAGAACAACATGGAGAGTAGCAGCAGTCATGTAGTTTTGCTCGTGTAACAAAGGAAGAAGCTTGGTTTGTATTGGCTGTCTATGTTTAGCAGGTTCAAGTGTAGGATGAGGGCACATGGCTGTTGTGTTGGTTGGTGATGGTGAAGCTTCAACTATTGATGTGATGCTAGCGGCCGGCTGAGTAGCTTCAGATGCATTCTTGTTGTGTTTGCCGTGTTGCATTGTCGACGCGGATGGACTTGACACATGCTTCTCAATACATGTATTTCGACGGAACTCATGTATGTATACATATATGTCATGTATTATGTAGTCGTTGATGCCCATTACGCTGACCATGGCTTCCATTGATTGGAGGCTGGCTGTATCCAAAACGTGTATTTCAAGATCTGTGTAGTTAGAACATGAAAATGACTAGCGGCTAGGCAAGCAACTGCCGACCTTGTCTGGGAGGGATAAAAGAAATGAAGGAACATGTTCAACTTGTGTCATGACGCAAGCCGTAGAAAGGGAAAGGCTGCATCCAACGCAGGGAGCATGATGCGCTGTTGCTCTTCTACTTTGTTTGTGTGCTGTAATCCGGTCTTGCTCTTTGCCGGGCTTGGGCCTCGCACGGGGTCCACGAGTTTGACGCTGTAGTTCAAGGTCAGCGTGTGCATCGGCTGTGCCGGCCAATTGCATGAGCAAGACAAGATCGCCAGCCTCATACTTACACAGGATAGAGACTTGCATTAATCATAGTGGCTATGGTAGCAGTTTCGGGCCGGCTTGAAGCAGAATGTGGCTGATGATGCCTTCTCAGTCTTCTCTTCTTCAAGGAAGCCTTCCTGTTTGCGCTCCCTTTAATGTGACTCTTTGCGGTTGGGAGATAGCCAGCCCTATATAGCTCAACAATTGAAAAGACGATGCGATGCAGCTACACTCTGGACTTGCTCCTTATTTTCTGAGAGTTTGCTAGGCTGGAACGTCCTCTTGCCTCTCCAAGGGCGCTTAAAATTCCCGCGTCCACTCGTAGTCCCCATCCAGGGCCAAGCAATACTTCTCACTCTCATCCCACATCCACATCTCTCCCCGGATTGGCCGCGGGGGCTCGTCTACCCAAGGGATAACATATACACATACTAGACAAGTATAATCAAGCATGGGATGCTCGTTGCAAGCCATGCCCCCACGGTCTCCGCCTAGTGGTTGGACTTTGTGTCTAGGCTAAGGCAGGTTAAATAAGCACTCCCTTTCTTGCCCTCCTGCTAGCCCATCTACTCTTGTCCTCTCTGGAATTTTGTGCAACCCATCTTAATAGGACACTAAGAACTGAATCAAAGCTTCATTTCGAAATCAAGCTTCGTGCTAGTCCAAAGCCGGTAAGCTTCGTACTACCCTAGCGTCAACATGGTTTGGTCTCGGCTGGGATGTATTTACCAGCCTATAGCATTACAGAACACAGCTAACACAGAAGGCCTGAGGTCTATCTACACTACGAAGGAAAAGTGGGATGCCAGAGCACAAACAGTCCATGCATAAGCCAGGAAAATTCAGCACATTGGCTGCTAGCATCTAGCCTTGGCTCTCTCTCTCTCTCTCCTAGGCCATGGCAGATCACCCTATCTTGTATCTCTCACTGCTGTTCCCCTTCCCTTCACCGACAAAATCATGTTTTTCCCAGACAATATGAGTGGACGTGCATAAGAAAATAACACGCACACAAAGCACAGTATATGATTGCTTGAGAAGGGGGCAAAGAAGGGGGGGTGTGTTTTTGTGTAGTTGGGCTGGGCATAGGCAAAGGACTGCAGCAGAAACGAGACATGCATCTCATTCCTTGTCAAATATAGTGGATGGCGTAGGACAGAGTTGATGAATCCTAGGAGAAGCGTCTATTGCCTATTGGCTGAATTCTGAGGCCAAGTTCCGCCAAATCTAGGTAGTCAAAGGACTCAAGGCCGGCAGGAAGATCGAATGAGAAAAGCATGAGGAGAGACGGAGGCCAAAGAGAAACTGCGGCTTAGCTCAGCGAACATGTTGCATCGGCTGACTAAAAGGACCATATGTGATGCTGTCATCTCCACCTTGGTAAAGTTGTTGGCTCAGAGACGGCAGAGAGCAGCGGGTGTGTGAGTAAGCAAGTGCATGACTACTAGATTACCATGTGTAGACTATGCCTTGTCTAGCCGTGTCTCCCACAGTATTTGACGTGGTCTTGTGCGGATAAGAAAGAGTGTTGAGTCTCCAGGCTCAGGCTCAAGCTCGCCGAGGGGGGTTTTTACCGCCACTCGCACAGTACATCTAGGCCAGGCCGTGTTGTTTATTCCTGGGGGGGAGGGGAGTTTATCGTTTTTTGTTTTTACATTTTTCGCCCTTTCTTCCCCAAAACCTGCAGCTGATCCTTGTTCGTGAGGCTTGTGCATAGAAGCAAGCAGGCTGAATGCCTCCTGGCACGATACATATGGCACAGTGGCGTAGAAGTCCTGCTTCCTATCTTTATTATGTTTTTGCGGTGCTTGTGGTTGCAAGATCGGCTGAAAGTAGATATGAGACGTGATGTATGACGCGCGACGTATGGCCTACGGTGGATGCATATATATAAATGACGTACTGAGCTGTTCGTATGTATGTGCAAACAGCTACGTAGGTGCATGAGCAAATCCCTTTGATGCAGTCAGCCAGATTGTCTGGACCGGCGGAGCAGTGGGCTTTACGAGCTTCAAGCGGAGGAAAGGAAGCCAGGAATAGGAGAATAACAACAGTCACATTATTTGAGAGACATTCTAGCAGCATAGGAGCGAGTGGCCTAGATCTCGGCAAGACTTGCGGCAGATGACGATACACATCTAACGTATATCGACCCCAACTGACGGCCATTGTCTTAGTGTTGTCCATATTGTCTAGAGTTTGCATGTCTTCAGTTTTAATCGGCCAATAGAAAGCGAGACATGGATAGTATTATGAGATACATGTATATGGGATGGGCCTACATCAAAACGTGCATACTTTCCTGTGCAAACCTCCTGAGCTGAGCCGAGGCAAGACCGGCTGATGCGCGGTGAAGGCGAAAAGCGAGGGTGAGGGTGGGTGGAGTGATACGATGGATGTGCGTACAAATGGACGTGAACTGTAGGTCAAAAGGGCGATAGAGCGACGAGGCGAAGCGAGACGAGGTGATAATGTGAGATTAGGACAATGCTGGCTGGACAGATATGGGCCAAGGGATAGGGAGAACATCAGTAAGGAGGGAGACGGACTAAGTGGGCAAATTGTAGGACACGAAGAGGAATACTAATGGGCAACGAACCAAAACAAGAGCGACAACCCGTCGAAAAAAGGAACTCATTCTCTTTTTTTTTTTTCTTTTTCTTTTCTGGCCTGTTGGAACATGGGATTGCAGCTGCACGCCCCTCCCCTGTTTCCATCATATCACCACAAAAAACAAAGAAAGGAAAAAGGAGGTGACCTTGGGTGGCTACTATTCAAACAGACAGGAGTAGTCAGCCAGCATTAGAACCGAGAGTCGCCCGCTTATTAAACGCGCCTGGCTAATCATCAGGCACCAAGTAGCTGTTCATCCCATGGGTAGTATCACTTCTTTTTGTGTCTTGTACAGACAAGTAGCCCACTAATAACACATGTTGGTCGTATAGTGAGCCGCCCCCCCCCCCGTCCCCCATGGTTGGACAACCAACAACTAAAGACGACGCTAGACAAGCTGTCAAAATTCACCTTGCCCACTCTAGCGAACAGCACTAGAGCGGGCACTAAACCTAACTCTGGGCTTGGGTAGCACCAAGGCCTGATCAATGGTCAGGCCCAAGCCACTGGCCCTGCTCTCTGTCCTGCCCTGTCCTTTCCCTCCCCCCGTCATCTCCCCTCCTTCTCCTCTCTGTTGTCACTCTGTCACTCTGTCACTGGGCATGTGGCTGAAAGAAAGAAGATGAACCCAAGACTTACCTTGTTGTGCCAAGACTCCGCAGCAGCTTTCAGGCATATAGAAGAGAGAAGAGAGGAGAGAGAAAGAGAGAGAGAGAGAAAAAGCAAGAGAAAGAGAGGAGAGAGAGGGAAAGCGAGAGAAAGAAGGAGAACAAGGAAGGCTCGTCCACCCACCACCCAAAGAGAAGAGGCCAAGCTCAAAAGCTTCAACCCTCTGATCTTTTGATCTCTGCTACCTTTCTTCTCGCCCTCCCCCCGTCGGCCGCTTCGCCATTGGCTCGCGAGCCAGCAACAGTGCAGTACAGTGCAGTGAAACCATGTCCGTGCTCGGAATATTGAGCAATGCTCAGGCTATATAGTACCCAGAAAAAAGGTATCCAGGATCATGGGTCTATTGGCTTTTCAGTTGGATATGAATCACGCGAAACGCGGACATAAACGCAATGCACAAGCAAAAAAGGCAAAGGTCCCCCCCCAGCTCAGACGGCGTAGTAGGCCAAGCACATGAGGCAAACAAAGGAGATGGACAAAGAATAGCCCAGCTTGTGGGTGGACTTCCGCAGGCTAGCCCCGTGATTTTTCTCCTTTTTTTTTTCTCTTTACGGCAACAAGAATTTGCTGGTAAGTTCCTGGGCACCATGACTGTGCCTCGCAGTCCTTTTATCCCAAGAATCTGATGCTCTCTTTATGCTTTGTTATTTTCTTCCCTTTTTTATGCAGCAGTCGTGGTAAACAGGCCCGGCAGCTTGAGCCGGTGGCCCCACTTCTCTTTACCAGTGAAACCAACCCATTATCTCAACCCCCGAAGATAGGGTTGCTTTATGAAACCTGGATTACTTGGTGACGTGACAGTGAGCACCGGCTGCTTAGATGCTTGTTTTGGCTGAATGGTGGCTGGCCTCTTTTGCTTTGATGCAGTTCCGCATGAATTCCAACTAAGCCGCGGCGACGTCGCCCTGGCCTCTTCTCTCTTTGCTGTGCAAGACGACGCATGCTAGGCAAGACAGGGGGAGAACAACAGCAAGAAAAACCAGCCAACCAACGCTAGCAGCATAGCAGCAACAATAGCAGTAGATTGTGGTAGAACATGCGGCACACGCCCCGAGCCCAAGTCAAGGTTGCGACCTTTTGCTTGACCGTTTCTTGGTGGGCCTGTATCCCCCCAAAAAAAAAAAGGATGGACAGAACGAAGAGGAAAAGGCCCTATCGAATCATTATCGTCTATTACATGAAGGAGCAATTACGTGATTGCAGATTGCAGGAAGACACAGTAAGAAACGAGGGCGATAGGCTGGGATGGGCAAGCTTGAGGCGTTGTGACCTCTTTCGAAAGGGATGGATGGGGGGGGGGGGGGGGGGGGG
>JAZBQP010000302.1:0-30258 GCA_038407015.1 Ceratocystis ficicola | reverse complement strand
GGTCGAGGAGTCGAATCGAGCATCTAATCAGGTGCTCGATAACCCACGTTTCTAAGGCCGGTTTCTTTCTGGCTTTTTATGCTGCCCACCAAGCAGCTGTGACAGAAAGCAACAAGAAGGATGGTTTGAGAGGTGCTGGAATGATCCTTTCAGATCCAGAAAGTGTGATATCCAAGCTTGATTTGCAGCTGCAGACCCCGACACCACTCAGTGTGATGTCGTGAAGTGGCGTTTTACAAGTGGCCGTACACTTGGCCGGTCTCGTACTATGTGCCATCCGCTTTTTGGTGTAATGTGAAAGAAGACAAATGCCCATCTAGCGATTGTTATTCCCAGTATTATGCCATTTACCAGGAGGGACCAAGCGAGCTGCTAGCAAAGAAGCCGAGCAAGGGAGAGGAAGCGATTGCTGCCCTAAAGGAAGTTAAACATGCCACTAAAATTGCTTTCTCACAAGCAGAAAGCCTGAACTTGTGTGTCGACAATTTGGAAAAGGCGAAACGGGTCGGATGACGGATGCAGAAACCGAGTCCTTAGCAGCTTGAAGTGGACGAGGTCTGGCACATCCTGGCGGGATGGGAAGGCGGATCCGACAGCCTAGCACTAGAATCGCCACCCAGAATCCAGAATGACACACTAGGTTCCAGGACACTGCAAAGCCCCAGGCAGTGAAGCAGTCGACCAACTAGTTAAAGCGGCCTGGAAGATCAAAGACTTCTTTACTCCAAGGGCGATGGTGTCACTGACAGCAGTGAGAAAATGGAGGGGCAGAGCGTTAAAAGCGGACTTTCATCACTAGGCAAAAGATAGCCTGCCAAAGATCAGACATTTTGAGCGATTGCGCTTTGCTCGTCAAATCATTATAGCGAACCTTACGGAGCCCTAATTAAGTTCGGCCAAACGTTAGGGCTAGTATAAGACACAAAGGCCCTTTTACAACGTCTTTTGTTCGGTCTAGACACTGTAGTGAGGAATGTATAAATCGTTTGGGATCCGCACTTCAACCAAGAGTTAGATAAAAAACCAACAACCAGAAAATCACAGATCCCTCTTCTTCTCACACCTATGACATTCCGTACGTCTTGCAAGTTTGTACTATGAATAGGACACGCAGACAATAAATCTTTAGTGGTTTTGTAGACATCACCACGAACACTAAAGTCTTAATAGCGAGGTGTGGATCTAGTCATCCATAAATATTGCCTACAAGTGCTTGTACAAGTAGTTGACACATATGATGGCCTCTTCACCTTCCAGCCGAGCTCTATTGTGGGCGATTCCTGCCTTATTTGGCTTCGAGGCCCCCTGCACCATCGTGTTCTCAGCGTTGTCCTCAGCCAACTGCTCCCTTGGCGCGTATTAGAAGCACACCTGCAAACAAGATGGTGGGCTTGATGACACGAGCAGAGATGAAAGGGGGCAAGGGACAAGAAGATGAAGACGAAGAGGGGGAAGAAGAAGAGGAAGAAGGGAAGCTAATAGCAAAGCGAACTTCGGGCCAGCTACACAGCCGTGAGCAGGCCACCACGGATCGAGTCATGCCTCTAAATCCGCAGTCTCCCCCGGAATAGCACTTGGGTCTCTTGCCCCTCTCCACTTGTCGTCTCTCCTTCCCTTGAATAGAGAGCAACCATGAGAACTTTCTCATTCATCCAGGCCTTCCTCTCTCCTCCTCCGATTATTCCTTTTCTTTCTCACCCTGCTTCGCCCTTCCTCTCTTTTGGCCGCCCCGCGTCTTCTCTGTTTTCCCTAGCTGCCTGGATTGGCCAAGGCTCGGCGTGGGAAGAGAGTCTCTTTCACGATTTGCTCGTTAGCTTCCGCTGCAAGCAGCTTCTTTCCCTACAGGCCCTTTTTTGCCTCTGCCCTAACAGGGAATCCCTAGACATGACTTGCCAGACGACAAGCCAGCCTGTGCTATGCTGACGTCATCCCAAGTCCATACTTGACAATCCTCGAGTCCCTAGGCCCTCAAGACAAGCCAAAATCGTGTGCAAAACAAATAAAAGCAACGCTAAAATAGAGTCTCGAGTGAGACGGCAGCATCCACGCCAAAGAACTTCACGAGACACCACTCAACAAATCCGGAATGCAAGGTTCCGTCATCATCCCTACCCTAGCCCTTGAAGCGCTGTGCGACTGTGAGCCCAGCAAAACATCTTCGTAGCTCCCATGTTAAAATGTACGTACAATGAAGGGGCACGAACAGCGAACAACGTTAAACTTCCTGAGAAATGCTAGCACACCGCTCAATGGACAGTGAGGCGAGCACAAGTGGATAAAAGAAAAGAGCAAAGAAAGACTGTATGAAATATAGAATAAAGGGACAAAAGAGCAGTAGGGAGAATAAAATAGAGAAAATATAAAGAATACAACCTAAATCCAGATGCCAAACCCGTGAACCAAGCATGCATGTAATGAGAAAGAATATGTGCTGGCAGATTCAAACTTTTCTGCTGTTGTTTTTGTTTGTTTTTTTTCTGCGATTTTTACGTGTTTTTCTTGGATTTCTTTCGCCGGCGTGGGGTGTGCTGCGGTGTGAGTTGTCAATACCAATAATGGAAAGAAAAAAAAGAAAAGAAAAGTGAGGGAAATGGGAGCGGAGGGGGGCAGAGGAGGGGCGGAGAGCATGGCCGGCTGTTAGATGCCGCAAAAAGAAAGATCGAGACGCAGGTGCAGCAGCCCTCCGAAGAGCGGACCAACCAGAGAGAAAAGCACGGCCATGACCATCAGGAAGCCAGGAGAAAACAGGGCTGTTCGTTCAGCCAGGCCCGGGCCCATAGAGCTTCCGCGGCTTCACCATGTCTCTCCTGTGTCCCTTCCCCTCGCTTATCCCACACTCCTTCTGCCGTTCCCTCGCCTGCACAAACACCCCACCCCCACTCGCCCATTTACCCACGTACCATATCTAGTACGCTCAAAGTCCAATAGCCTCCCGCCGCTGTCCACAGCTAGTCCTTATTTCTTCTTGCCAAAGCTGCTGCCCTCAAAGCCCGGCCTAGACTTTTTCTTAGCACCGCCCAACTTGCTGCGCTTCTTGCCCGTTGCTTTCTCCAGCTTGCGCTGCAGCTTGTCGTCAATGCGCTTGCGCAGGTTCGTTTCGCGCTTCTTCTGCTTGTCGGCCTTGGCCTTCTCAACACCCTTGAGGCGATCATCCCACTCGCGCTCACTGCGCTTCTTGACGCGCTCCTTGCGCTTTACTGCCTTCTTAAGCGACAGCTCATCATCGCGGATCTTCTCGCCCTCGGCCCGTCGACGTGCCGTTAGCCAGGCTTCCTTGTCCTCGATCTCGGCCCGCTTCTCGGGCGTCATAGCTGCCAACCGCTTCTTAGCGTTCTGAAGCTTGAGTAGTGCCGTCTTGGGGTCCGAAGGCCCTTTCTTAGAGTCACGCGATAGGCTGTATGATAGGTCATGCGATAACTGCGAGCCATCGCCAAAGGCCACGCGTCCAAACGAGAGGTTAGCTGCGGCGTCGTTGAGCTCTAGCTCCATCCCAGGCGGGCTTAAGATCTGCGGCGAGTTGGAGGCCAGGGCCTCCTCACGCTTGACCTCCTCAGCACGCTTAGCAGCTTGTCGCTGTTCTTTCTTGTGCGCCTTGCGCGCTATTTGCTTTGCTCTCCGCGACTCGATCAGTTCGTGGCGCGTCCGCACGGGTTTGCCTTCCATGTTGTTTTCTTTAAAGCGCGCCGCGCGTAGCGCCGCCATTTTTGCCGCAAATCGCTCGCGAAATTCAGCCGTATCCTTGGGAACCTTGATCAGTCGGGGCTTTTCAGTGGTAGTCGGTTGCGATTGCGGTTCTTCTACATCGTTAGAGGAAGAGCCAGAAGTCATGGTACTTGATTCTTCAGTAGAGGTCACAGGGGTATTGGAGGTGTCTTTGCTTTCGGAGGCAGGAGACCGAAGCATTGAAGTTTCGACGTCGGTCCACTCATCATCCTTGGTCTCGGAAGTCTTGGTCTTCTTGGATGCAGATTTGGGTGCAGGGGAAGCAGTGTCCGCAGTAGTGGGGGTGGTGGCAGTCTTGGCTATCTTGGCCTTCTTCTGCTCGGACTTCTGTTTTTTGCGCTCCAGCTTTTCGCTCTTTTTTTGCATCTTGGTCTCGTCAGCAGCAGCGGGCTCACTAGTCGTAGCCGCCGATTTGTTCTCGCCGTCAACTTTAACTTTTTTGATGCGCTCCTTGATTTCCTTCAAGCCTTCGCGGGGCTTCTCGGGCTCAATGCCCTCAACCTCTTCATACTCCTCGGCCTGGGTAGCCTCTTCCTCTAGCTCCTGTAGCTTGCGCTTCTTGCGGCCGGCCTCATCCATGACGTCCTTGGCAGAGCGGTTTGCATCGTTGTCGGGATCGAGCCTCGCCTTTTTCGCGGCCTTTTTCTCAGCCTTGGTCTTCTTCTTTTTTTTGCTGTTGTGCGGGTCGATGCCAGCATCGTCCTAGGAAAGATAGAACAAACGTGAGAAATATGAACACAGCCAAGAGTGGGGGAAGGATAAACAGGTCGCACATACTGTTGCAGGAGTAGTATTTGCCGTCGCATCGGCACCATAGTAAAGCTTAGAGGGGATCAAACTGAGCAAGCCGTTAAAGGCTGCGGCATGATCGCGGATCCGATCCTATGAGAAACATGCAACATCATGAATTAGCAAACAAAGCATTTCTCGCCCAGGCCTACATCGCATGCAAGCGCAATGCTTTAGGCAATCCGAGGGATGCCAAAGAACCAACCTCGAGAGACTCTGACATTGTGACGATGCTGGGTGTATATGAAGGCGCCGGCTTGCCTCCTGAAAAGTTCACGACAATGGCAAGACAAGGAAATATAAAATCGCGGAGTAGAGCGCTAGCAGGGCAGCAAGCGATTTGAAGAAAATTAGAGCGGGCACACGCAATGGCTGAGGTTCCAAGGTTCCTAGTAGATGGGAAAACTTTGGGTGCCACCATTTTTGCTGCTGGATAAATCTTTCCTCTCTTTTTTTGCCTGCCTCGGGCCTGCTCACCGCCTTTTTTTGTCTCCCTGCAAAAAACAACCCAGCTGAAATTTTTTGAAGTGGAGCATTCTGATAAGGCGCTAGAGCTTTTTTCTGCCTTGCAAAAAAGCACCAGGGCGGTGAAGCACAGTGCATTCTCATACACAGCACATGGTCTTGTACGCTGCATCTGTGTAACGCTACAGGCAATGGAGCCCCCTCCCTCTCCAACTTGCTAACGATGTTTTTCAACAATCGCCAAGTCTCACTACAGGCTGTGCAAATGTGGTTTGCTATTAGACCTACTATTGGCTGGGCTGTGACGTATGCCCCCTCTCTCAGAGGCTTATAAAAGCAGGCCAAGTTCCCTTCCCCAGCTCTGCCCACCTTCTCTCCTCCTAGCTTCCACTACCTTTTGTCCCAGCCATGTCTATCCTCAGATATGAACCCGAGTTTCAAGAGGCCTTTGGCAGCCTTATTATGACCCGCAATGTCAACTTCACTACAGTTGACGAGCTCAAGCTTTTTTCTCACCGCAATGTTGAGGCCTTCTTTTTGTCCTATGAGTCTCCCACCGCTGGCATTGAAACCGTCACTATTCCTGTAACAAGCTTTGACGGCGCTTCCATCAATGTTTACGAGACAGCCCCAACTCACACACGCAACGCCACCTCCCCTCAATCTGCAGTGCTGTACATCCATTCCGGAGGTCACTGCGCTGGGTCCGGCAAATCCGCCACCCATCTTACCACACGCTATGCCCGCGCAGCAGGCATTCCCTTCTTCTCTGTCGATTACCGTCTAGCACCTGATTATCCCGCCCCATATGGCGTAGAAGATGTGCTAGCAGCATTCATGCACGTTGCCGAACACGCCCATGACTTCAACGTCAACCCTCACAAAATTACTGTCATGGGTCATTCCAGTGGTGGCGGGCTAGCTGCAGGCTTATGTCTTCTTGCCCGTGACAGAAAGCTAGCTTTCCGCCCATCGAGGCAATTTCTCATCGAGCCTATGCTAGACGACCGCACAGTAATAGCCCCTAACGATCCTATGGCCAAGTTATTTACATGGACGCCGACCATGAACAAGATCGCATGGGAAGCGGTCCTAGGTGCTGACAAAGCAGGCAAGGAAGATGCCGATGTGTCAACATATATTTCTCCGGCAAGGGCATTAGATCTTTCGGGTCTACCGCCTGCATATATTGATATTGGAGCGCTAGATATGTTTATTGGCGAGACGCTAACCTATGCGCAATGTCTATTCCGCGCCGGAACTGAAGTGGAAATGCATGTGTGGCCAGCACTACCACATATGCATGACTTCTACGGACTTTCGACGACTACGCGAACGATGGGGACTCGTGTGTCAGCCTTGAGAAAGACCTAGAGTAGAGCTGGCCCTCTTTCGCGCCGGCCATGAAATTCACCTCCCGTCTCTAAAGCACATAGTGATGGATGTATTCAATGAAATGTAAGACGGCACTCAATTTAGCCTCCCTGTAGTCATTCATATTCAATACACCTAGTATTTCGGTTTACACTCCATGTTTGCCTATATCGACGTTTGTATGTGTGTATGTATCTACCTATCTTGGTCAGTTAGTCTCTGTCGAGAGCAGTCTCTCTCTACCAGAATTCCGTTTCATATTCCAGTCTGCCTCCTATCCACCCCCTGTATATTAGTCACCATATAAACCATCTTCTCATGTCAAGGTAAGCCTGCAGTCAGCCCTATTCGGCCTTGCGGTCGCCAGCAATGTCCTTCTAGGCACTCTTAGCCTGAGTGCGGGCCATATGCTTCCTAGCCTTAGCTTCCTCAAGAATAGCATCCAGCTTCATGGAATGGTTTGTGTTGGCTGCCACAACAGACGACCAAGCGAGCGGCGCAATGCGAGCGGGCACTTTGCCCATAGGCGCTCCAGGAGTAGCTTGGCGGGATGACATCTTCTGCTGGTTTGCGAACGGAGGGGGGGGTAGCGGACCCTTGTTTTTGGAGACCTTAACTGAGAGGACCCAGCCGCAAACCTTATCCGGGTCAACCTTTCCCTTCTCTACATCACTGACACTCGCAAAAGACAAAAGCGATTGACCACAACTGCAATGCAAGTCTTTGCCTTGAAAGTACAGGGATCCTTTCGAGTCAAAAGATTCGCAACTTTCATCGATAGCACCCAAAAACGCGAATTTCATAGAAGCCTTCCCCGCGCACAAACTAGAGACAACGGGTTGATTCATAGTTAGTACCTCTCTTTTGTGGTTTCGTGCTCAGCGTACTAGAAAAGAAATACTTACGAAAAGATGAAAATTGCACCCACGCAAAGGCCATATGGAAAATCCACGACGGTGGTCGGTGAGATAACTTGGGACAAAACGATAATGAAGCCCCAAGCCGCTCTGATGCCATAGAAAAGCGACATCACGCGGGTTGTCAGGGTGAGCGAAACGTAGTGGTAAACCTCACAGCTAATCAGGATGATGGTAACCATGGGAAGGCCGATGTTGGCAATTTTCCAGCTAGAGACACAAGCAAAGACAGTCAGTAGGATCTCCTCAAATACCTGACAATGCAAAAGCAAAAACCCACAAGCTCGACAGCTCGGCGCCTGTCAGATCCTCTTGCTCTTGAGAGAACAGAGATAGAAGTAAGGTCAGATAAGAACCCATAAGCAAAAACTGGACGGCCCATATGGTCTTCAAACCCGCGGGCTCTAGGTCAAGCTTCTGGAGCTGAGCATGAGCCTGATATCTATCTACAGAGTTCATTGCGGTAGCAGAGGGCAAAAGTGTAAAGTAAAGAAGAGTTAGAGTTGTAGTGTTAAGAAAGAGCAACGAAAATGTGGGTGATGAGGATGATGGACAAGTTTTTCGAGACGAGAAAGAAGCCGGAGGCTCTAGTATTTAAGCAAATGCAAGAGCCAAAGCCTTGAGTCTCGGGCTCAAGTCTCTCCGCCAGGCCAATTCAACATCAGGGCTGGAAGCAAACGGCACACATCTCTCTCCCCTTCTCCTGCATTGCGAGATACCATCGTCTTCTCCAGCCCTCCCCCCCCGCATAAACACACTATATAGGAATTCACAATACCACCTTGCCAGGGCTGCCGTTTGGCTGCCCGTTTGCTCCAAGACGTTTCAACGTACTAGACAACGTCTTGCTGCTAGCCTTGGAGATGCTCCTTTCTCGGTTTGAGCATTGAAGAATCCCAGCTATGATTCGTTGGATAGGTTAGACGCAAAGTACAGGCCGGTTACGAAGCCCCGCCAAAGCTCTTGGCTGTGCGTGCCATGCTTCACTTTCCAACTCCTCTAACTTTCCTTTTTCTTCCACGCCCGTCTCCGCCCAGGAGTAGAAGTGATCCTTGGCTGAAGCGCGCGAGACGACTCAAACAAAGGGAAGCAATGAGAAAGGCGGCATGTGCATGTCTGCAAGTCTTTAACTATCAAAATTGATTGTATGGTTTTCCGGCTCTCCAACAGCACGTGTATAAAGCCTGTACTAGTGCAGATCAGGCAACCAACCGTCTCTTTGCTAAGAGCCGATTTTTTGCGTAATTGTGATCACTTCAGTTTCGCTTCATTGTACAAAAACACCGCGTACTTTTATGCTCATGTTTGGCTACCTCCATTCTTAGCTTGGCAGCACTGCATAGCACTAGATCCCCGTCAGAACATCAGAATGAATGGGGAAAACAGCAATATGCACGGTGGGCTAATCTAATGCACGCTGTTTGCCGTTATATTGTTGGGCACATGATGCTGTGCTGATGGAGGATCACGTATCCCTGTCATCCAGTTCAGGTTCAAACAAAGTAGTGGGAATAGCCAGCCCATGAACAAGCAACAGGGTAAGACCTGTGGATGAGGGTCTCATTTTGGAAAGGAATCGCAGGGGATGCAAGCAAAATTGACGGCAGAGCAAACGAGACAGCGCAATATACGAACAGTAGAGCGGCTACGAGAAGCGTTTGCCAGTGGTAGAGAGCCAAAAGGAAATAGGGGAAGCCAAAGCCAAAGACCAAAGCCAGAGGCAGAGGCAGAGGCAGAGGCAGAGTTCACAAGGCCAAGTCAGCTCACCTATCTCATAGCAGCCAGGGACTTTTGCTCTCTAATCCTAATGTATTCGTACTCATGCCATCCCCTCAGTTTCTGTTCGTCATGTCGGGATATAGCAGCTACCCAGCTATCAAGACAAGTGTATGATGCTTTCCATGCAGCTTTGCCACTTCAAAAGCCGCGACGAACATTGGAGCAACGTATTGTTCCGTCTCCAAGTAGGACCTTGGCCTATGGTCACCACGACATTGCCATGACTAGCAGGGATCAATCCCCTCGTCACTCGCTGTATTTCAAGCCAAACAACACCCTCTGGCGCCATAGAAACATCGAGCCTATGTTGGTAGTGTTATAGGGGGCTATAGTAATTAAAGCTACCCTGAGCCGTCTCTTTCTTACCTTGTCTTACAGAATCTTGAGTATGAGTTTGTTGAGCCATAGCTCACTTGTCATACGTTAAGTTAAACCCATCGTCATATTAGGGTCTGTGTCAGTAACCTCTTAGGGTTACCAGAGGGTCGCAATCAACACAGCATTGGTAACATCCAATTTAGCAGACTTCTTTTTCCCTCTTCAACCCCACTTTCCAGCTCACAAGGAAGGAACTTATTAGTCTGTTGATAATGTCCTCCTTCCTTCCGTTTTTATTATCGCAGGGAAAATAACAGCCCTTGGTTTCAGCCTTACCAGCTCCCTTCTTTTCGCTTCTTTGCAAATTTTACCGCTCTAAAACACTTTTCTCGTATATTCCCTCTTCGTCATGGCTTCCCTGATTCACAGTATTGCTTGCTTCGAAACACTCGATGCCGAACTCACCTCACGTGAGCCCGCTTCACTGGCCGAAATCCTAGCCTCCTGGCCATCCTACACCAGTGCGAATCCCTCTGCCCCATTACGCTCCGTTGATGCAAGCTCTGCCCGGCCAGACGATATCTGCCCGCTTTTCGTGACGTGGAACGTCTATGAGACACCCGGGACGCAGCCACATCTCCGGGGCTGTATTGGGCAGTTTGCTCCAGGCCCGCTAGCCGACGCTCTGCCCGAATATGCGGTTGTGTCGGCAATGCACGACTCGCGTTTCCGGCCGGTCACAGTCAAGGAACTGCCCCAGCTTCAGTCAGCTGTTACGCTGCTGACGGACTTCGAAGAGTGTTCGGATAAGTTTGACTGGGAGATAGGCCTGCACGGTATCAACATCAAGTTCATGGTCGGTGGGCGCTCATTTTCCGGCACCTACCTGCCTGATGTCATGGTCGAGCAGGCCTGGACGAAGGAGGAGACCCTGGAGAATCTTGTTTACAAAGCAGGCTGGAGAGAAAGAATGGGCGATTGGCAAAAGCTGGATCTGCGGGTTCAGCGGTACAAGGGAAGCAAAGCGAAGGCTGAGTACAGTGACTGGCTTGCATGGTCAAAGTGGTACCAGACACAGGAAAAGAAATAGGACAGGAGACATGAGCAGGAAACATGCCAAAGGTACTTTGAAGGAGGGCTGCGCGACACAGGAGCAGAGGCATAACTACAGCAGATAGAAGGCCCAGAAGACAGCCACCAAAGCCGGCGTCGCTCACGAACACACCAATAGCATTGGTGCACACAAGGTGACAGAATCAAGGAAGCAAGACACGGGCGAGACAAAGTAGTGCTGTAATGCTCAAATGACTGTGTATGTGTGTGTGTGTGTGTGTGAACGTGTATATATATGTACATACATTTACGTATAACGTCTATCGTCATCCCCACCCACCACCACCGAACCCCAGCCACCAGACCTAGAGACGAGAACAAAAGAAAGAATAAAAGAACAGCAGAAACGTGCGCTTCCTTTTTTGCACCGCAGAGAAGACAAATAACCAAACGCATATCGAGGTATCCCCAAAAGAAACACTAAAAAAAGACAACGAAACGGGCCGAGCAAGAAAGAGTAGATGAGGCAAAAAAGAAAAAGCAAGAAACAAAAAGACAAAGGGAAATAGAAAAAAAGAAAAAAAAAGGAAATCGGGCTACGCAAAACGCATGGCGCAAGAAGGAGAGAAAGAAAGAAAGAACGAGGGAAAGAAAGCGACAAGAGGATCATCGCCAAATGTGTCCCTCTTGTTTCTCATGCTACGCCTGCACTACCAACATCGCAACCGCCGCCAGAACCCGCCACCACCACGCCCGACCTTGTCGCTGCCAAAACTGGGCCCTCTAAATCCCGGCGCTCTTTTCTCACTGCCGAAGCCACCAATGGCGCCTTGCGACAGTGGCGTCAATGGCTTTGTTGCGCCATAGTGGTTTCCCATAGTCATCAGGTCATCGCCGGCAGTAGCCCGACGAGCCTCCATGACGCGACGCACAATGAGAGCAAAGGTCTCCTCGATATTGACCTCAAGGCGGGCGCTGGTTTCCATAAAGCCGCAACCGTGCTTGCGGGCCCAGTCAAGGCCAGTGGCAGCAGAGACAGCTCGGCTCTCCTGCAAATCGCACTTGTTGCCGGCAAGGAGCTTGACCGGCGGGACAGTCTTGGCTCCAGTGCTGCCGAACACGGAGAAGCTCTGGTCAGGGGTAAGGCCGGCAGAGCGGGCGCGCTCCGCGTTGTCAAGGCGAGTCTCGGCTTCCATGTCAATCATATCGTTGAAATATTGCAGGGTGTGCAGTGAGTCGGGGCTGGTGATGTCGTAGACGAGCAGAAAGGCGTCAGCGCCTAGATTGCTGCTGGCCCACATTCCGCGGTACTCTTCTTGGCCAGCAGTGTCGGTTAGGCCTAGATGGTAGGTGTGGCCGTCGATGGTGCGGGTGATGGTATATGAGTCTTCGATGGTGGGGTCGTATTCAGAGGTCCATTGCGAGCGCACCAGGCGCAGGGTGATGCTAGATTTTCCGCAGCCGCCATCGCCGCAAATTGTGATGGATATGGGGATTGGTGTGGGCTGGTTCTGGTTGTGATGGTGGTTGTCTGTGCTGTTGTTGGAATGTGCTGTGGTGGAGGCCGCAGGTTGTGACTTGGACAGCGCCATATTATGGGACAGAAAAGAAAAGAGGTGAGGGAAGAAGTGTCTAGGTATGTGCGTGCGTGCGTGCGTCTACGGAAGTGTGTATCCGTCTGCCCAGATGTGGGTGGGTGTGTACGCCTGCGTTATCTGTGCTGGCTGTCTCTCGGTCGCAAGTCGACAAACGGCTGGGTTCCGTGCTTTCGCTAGCTAGGGTCGATGCGTCGGGAATTATATTATGTATGAATTTATGGAAAGCCGGGTCTAGATCGAAGACCAAGCTATGAAGCTCGAGTTAGAGACACGTGAGGTCAGGTCAGGTCAGGTCAAGTCAGATGGCCCAATAGCGGCAGCACGGGTCGCACAAAAGCACACAGCAGTCAGTCGGATGGACGGCGAGCAGACCGAGGAACACAAACGAGGAACGAGGGAGAGGGAAGAGAGGAGGGGAGGAGAAGCCGCGTAACGATAGGGACGAATGAGGCCAAGAAGTAAGGAGAAGACGACAATGAAGAGGACAAGGACGGCTGCGAAGTGAACACAGGCCAAAGTTCAGAGAGGAGCGACGAGAATAAAGACGGAGGCGCCCAGGTTAAATTTGAAGAAATTTAAAAGTCGAGGGAAGGGAAGGAAACGAAAATTCAGAGTTGGAAATGAGCAAATGCAACACCAGCAAAGGCCCAGCATTAGGAGCAGAAAAGCCCCCCTCTGGAGGGGCCTAGATGTGAAGCCCATGGCCGAAAGGACAAGAGAATGACCAGGCCCATCAACCAGAAAGCCCAGTAGGTAGGCATACAGGCAGAGACAGACAGCACACCATAATACCTGGAGAACAACACACAGTCCTCGTTCAAGGAGGGACACGAAGCAGCTAACTGACACTGGCACTGGCACTGCCCTGGTTGGTCTTGTTGTTCGGACCTAGCCCTGTTCTAGTGTGGTCTTTGACAGGGTTCCAGCATGCTGACAACAGGGTCCAGAAGAGGAGCCTGAGAGAGCGCTAGGAGAGGCCTGAGAGAGCCCTAGAAGAATGCTGCATGGCCAGTAAAAAGCGTCTCGATTCACAGGGGGCTACGGACGTAATATACATTCAAGCTTAGTTCACAGGGGTCTATGGCAGAGAAAACGGTCCTATTCGCCTGTAGCTACTGCCTACATTGCAGAGCTTGAGGGCCCACCATCCTCACCCTAGGCCCACTGGTCCATCCCCAGTTATCTATCTGCCCACTGTCACCCTCCATTAGGCCCATGGTCAAATGAAAGAACCCCTGCTTCAGGACCCTTTTCACATGGCAAAAAGATGAGAGAGTAAATAAGAGAAAAATACAAGAAAAGTAAGAAAACAAAGCAGGGAAAAGCCGCCCTGTCCTTTACGAGCCTGTTTTCTGTTTAGTCATGCCTCTTTCTCTTCTTTCTATTTTACCCGTTGCTCTTGCAATCTCGTGAAAGGAAGAAAAAGGTTGAAAAAAGGGCCTGAGTTGCACCTGCTGCTCCATTATTTAACATGCCTTGGTGCTACGCTGGGCCCTTTTACTGCTCCGCTCTTTGCTCCTCTATCTCTCCATCTCCCATCTTGTGTCTGTCTCTCCAACAACGACACGCGAGGAACAATCCTCTGTGCTTCTTCTATGCTGCTTGTTTCATCTAGGCAAATCACGCCTGAAAACAAACTCTCTAAAATACCAAGAGCGCGCCGACCGAGCCAGGCCCGGACGCAAAACGAGAGCTATGGCTCTATTCGCATGGCCAACTAGCGTCGTCGGTGGTCATGATGTGATACTCCTGTTTCTCTTTCCTGTGTTCATTTTCATGCTTAATGTATGGTCGGCCTCGTGTCCCCGTCGATCACTGCATCCCTTGCCCCTCCTCCCTCCCGAATGCCTCGCCCCCTTTCAACCCAGGCGTCATGGCCAGTCAGTCGTCTAATAACCCCCTTGGGCTTCCAAGCGAAACAGATGGAGATGGACGCACAAATCTCACAATATCTTTTGTCGTCTACACTTGGACACAGCTCGTCGAACGGAGCAAAGACTAGCGCACCTACTCGCCAGAGAAGAAGAACACAGAAAGGACAAGAACTCCCAGGCCCCAAGACTAAGGACGAAAAGGGCTCTATTTCTCCCCTCGCCTCTCTCCTGGTTGAGCCCGAAATAAGGGACTCGAGGAGATTGCCGGGCGCGGGATGTAACCTAACGACCAAGGCAAAAGGGGCCAGGAGCAAAAGAAGGAAAAGACATTACACGCATGTCTTCCTCATTCCGTCAAGATCTTCTCTCCTTCCCTCCACTTCCGCCTCCCTCCCCGTAGTGGTAAAACTTGGAAGCCGCAGTGAAACATAACGGTAATGGTATTATAGCTCAACAGGTCAGGTGAGGTCAGGTCAAGCCAGGCCAGCTTCGTCCTGATCCCCATGCTCACCCTAGCCCCCGCCTACCTCTCGGGCAAAAAGCTAGGGTTGTTTGCGAGCACCAGCTCCTCCAGGTAGAACATCGTAATCGTACAGGCTGTTGTTGTGTCTTGCGCGTGTATTACGTATGCACAAATGCATGTTTTCGTTATCAGAAAAAAAAAAAAGACATAGAGACCTAGAGAATGAGAGGATCAAAGTCTGGCTAGGACTGGGAGCATGTCCAGAAAACAACAAAACCTATTTTTCTTCTTCTTTTTCATAGACGGCAAGCCGCCGAGCCTTCTCTCCCCCTTCTCTTACCCTCGCTGCCTCCTCCTTCCTCCCCGCCTCTCACTATACTTGTACTTATAGTAGCATTGCACTGAGCCGATCAGGAAACTGAAAAGAAAAGAGGGAAGGGAACCCCATAAGACAGCCTTGTCCGTCAATCTGTCTGTTCCATTAAACTCTTATTCCTGGTTATTGGGTTGTCGTTCTCCCAGTTGTGCTTCTATCTGTTCATTCGTCCGTCGTCTTCGCTCCGTTCTGTCTATAGCAAGGAATCCAACCGTGTGAACACATTCATGCAGGCTGCAATGACTTCCAGCTGTAGCTCTCTGTCCTTGTTGGCGTTGATTTCCTAATGAAACAAGAAAAAAAGGAAAAAAGTGTCAACTCTGTTAGTGATTCTGTGTTCGGCCTGCCCCATCTGACCCGTCTTTCACTTACATCGGCAATGATACTCGGCAGGTTCGCTGCAACCCCATTATTGACTGCCTTGCGGCCGAACGGCCACTGACCATAGTCGGCTAGCATGTCATCCGTCTGGACGAACGCGCGCTCGCGTGCCTCATGGCCCAAGTTTGCCAGCGCATTCTCAAGCACATTTGCCGCATACGCTGCACATACCATGGCCACGGTGCGGACGGTACGCAGTGGCAGCTCCTCGGGCAAGAACTCTGACGCGTTAAGCACGACGGTGCGCTGTGTCAGCACATTGCGCACACGACGCCGGATCTCCTCCTTGGCACCTCCATCGGCCACTGGATGCGTTGCCATGTCGAATAGCAAAAAGTTGCGCTTCTCTGTGCGCAAAATGCCCTTGTCAACCAAACCCTTTGCCAGGCGCTCGCGGACCTGTTTGAGCTGGTATCCGATCTTCATGAGGTTCCATGTCTCGCCTTTCAGAAATATAAGTCAGCCAGATGGAGCGCATTAAACAAGAAAAAATACAGCCGACCACAGCCGGGAGATGGAATGGGAAAATAAAAAAAAGACAAGGAGGAGTAGGAAGAGAAAACTCACCGCTCATTAGGTCAATCCACGCGCTTACGCTCATCTTCTCACTGTGCTTCATCATCTTTAGTGCCTCATCCAGAAGCACCTCGCCCGTCTGGGTATCATCAATAACCTCAATGACACGCTCGGGCAAGGGAAATCTCCGCCTGCTAGAATCCTTTTGCATGCTAATGCGGCCACGCAGGGCCAACTCCATAACAATGCAGCCGCGCAGAGCATACGAAATGTTGTCGTTCCAGAAAGACAGGTAACCTTGCTTGTCCTTGAGGCCCAGTAGCAGCACCTCCTCCATTAGCGTCAGCTTGGGCTGTTTGCTGCGTTCGGCGCTCTCGTTCATGTCGCGCGGGTCGTAGGCAATCTTGTGGCCATTCTCTGAGTTCTCAAAACTGGTCTCAGGGCCGCTGTTGTCGCTGCGATGGCCAGGAACTGGAGAGTTGCGGGCTTCGGGATCTGCTGAGGCCCCGCCACCGCCGCCGCCGCCACCGCCACCACGTCGTCTCGTAAGGCCTGAGGTAGTAGTCGACATTGCGTGTCAATGTATATGTATGTATGTATGCGGGGGGGTAATAGAGACAGCTAAAGCTGTATTAATAGTAACAGAGAAAGGGAAGATAGGAAAAAGCAAAAGGGCTGGAGCGGGAGTCGGCGTCAATCGTCAGGTTGAGTTTCGTAGCGGTTCGTGAGGGTAGCGTAGCACTGGATATTATGTGGCGGTTTGAACTGAGCTTATAGTGCCGTTAGTTGCAAACAATGGCTTATCAGAGTTGGTTGTTGAGGGCGTTCAATCGGGTTCTTCTTGTGCCTTGTCTATCTGGCGCAATCTCGTGTCTTCAAATAGCCTTTGTCAGTCAATTGGAATGTATTTGCCTGTGAGACGTGGGATATCTAATGCAGAGCACAGCAGGAATAAATATAGGGGGTGGGAGATGTATCGCGAGCTATCTATTCCTTCAGCGGAGTTGAAGATTGAGAGTGAAGCTGTAGCCCCCTTTTTTTTCGTGCGTGGCGTTCCGGGTTATCGAGGTTCAAGTTGACAGGTTGCCTTGTAGTCTTTGTTTTCTTTCTTCTCTGGCGTAGGCTTAAGCTCCTTGTGTAGGGAAGCCGATGAGTGCTGTCGATTTTTGGCGTCGACTTTGGGCGGAGAAGGACGTGGTCAAAAAGAAAGAAGCGAGCGATATAATAAGCAAGGCTGTGATGGTGGCTTGTGATTAACGTGTGATCTTTTTGGTTTCTTTTTACTAGCAGGCCAAATGGTTGTTTAACGGGGCTGTTCTTCTATCTTCTCCATCATCAGCCGTTCTGATTGAAAGGCAAGGCCTAAATTTAGCCCTATAATGTATGCTGCACACCGCTGTAGCTACTGTAATGCTGCAGTCTCGCTGGCGTTGTCTCCTTTGACATGTAAATGTAGAGAGAACTAGCCTCAACCCTCATTTGTTAGCGAAGTACCTAACTCCGCATTCAGTAACAGTCTCATCTCAAGTACCGCTCTAACAAACTTTTCACCATGCACCCTTTTTTCTTTTACCACCTCAAACAGAACAACACGCAATAGACGATCTGATACCACATGAGATGTTTTTGTTTTTGGTCTCTGCTAGACAATAGCCGTAGGAATGCAGTGTGAATGGCTCTGCTTTTTAAGCCCAACATAGCGAGATGGAATGAGCCCAAATGATGATTACTACTGATGCTACATCTGTGGGATCACGTGACATACACACAAGACTGACAAGACGTCGCTCACAAGAAGCATCATCACGACCAACATCAACATAAACAAGCCGGCAAAAATAAACTATTGTGGCAAATGCATATTTCTATACCAACAAACGTATCCCTATGCATGTCAAGACACAGGTACACATGTGGCAAACAAGGACAGCGCACATGCTCACGCACATGAGTATACCATCTCAACTCGCCGTCATAATTATAGGCCATATAGAGCACAGAAAATTATCTCTCCGAGCCAGCTGCAGCCCGTAAACGATGTTGCATAGGTACCAGATAAGAGGCCCATTTCTGCCAGCTCCCGTCCAAGCATGCTGTTTCTCTGACTCATGCTTACCTGTGTAACCATGCCCTTCAACCGCCAGAAAGGAGACTTTACTTTCAGATTATGAATATATCAGCGTTGTGGACATCTACTGTTGAGATGAAATGTTGAAATCCAACGTCAGTCTTGCGGAAATGGGCCAAGGTCATGGCAAAAAAAAAGGCTAATTGAGGCCCACAAAGGAGGTCTGACGTAGGTGTGTACACACTCACTTCAACATGGATCTGTGTGACCATCGCACAGTCAAAGGAGCCATCAGCAGTTGACTCTCAGAGCATGAGAAAGCCTACGTGGTGTCGATCACGGGAGATTTATTCAACAATGAAACTCCATCTCGGTCTCCGCCTGTTAGCTACAAGGGGGGAGAGAAACCACCATGTCCGCTAAGAAGTAAGAGTGAGTAGCACAAGCAGGAAACAAACCAGAGCATGGGGTGTACAAGAGACAGCGTGATTCGGTGTCTTTTGAGTTGCCAGTTGCAGGTACCATGATGGGGTATATGGGCCATGTTCTTAAGTGGCTTTTTGTTACCCCCCCTCCAAATCTGCAGGAAAGGGATGCGGAATTGACAACAAGCGCGCACATACAAAGTAGGCCGGTGGGAGGAAATGAAACTTACTTGTGTATCCAGTTGCTCACTTTCTCCTGTCATCCCAGAATAGCAAAAATAAAAACAAAGTCCTGAGGGCCAATCTTTTGCTCACTAAGAACGTCTTGAGCCCTCCTTTACGACATTGACCCAGTACGCGTATCCGCAACATATTGTAACAGGGTTAGAGGAGAAGACTCCCATGGGCATGGATCTTGAACATGAACTTGCTGCAAACCATTAATGCGAAGGATAACGAGAGGCCTCTTGCAAATGACCCTTGTGTCAGGGTAGAGTAGAGAAAGTGCTTCAGAGCATTGAGATTAAGCTCGCTATAAGGTTCAGACAAGCAATAGTGGGACCCGAGATGGGGTATAACAGGCAGGACAACAGAGAAAACAAAAAAGGATTAATACACAGCAAGTTGTCTCTCATCACGGAGGATTTTTTTCAAATTTATACATCAAATGTAGATCATAGCGAGCATTTGTATGAGCAGATTGTCCGCGGGATCGAGACGTACGCATAGCAGGGAAACGCGTGATTGGCAGGAAAGTGTAGATTTATGGTAACAAGAAAGAGTAGAGAGCAACACAACACTGAAACCCTAGGCGAACACACAAGAAGATGACAAGAACTAGATGTGTGTTGTGTGCTGCCCCAGACAAAGAATCCATACTGGCTCTATGCGTGTACCACTACTCTACACGAATAAGACACCATGAACACGAGCAGCATGCATGAGATCAAAGACATGCTCAAAGACTTGTCTATTTAGGAGATACAGCGCACCTGGGACAAGCCTAACCCACCAACACCTGATGAGCCAAAGTCGAAGGGATAACAGGCATCCAGTCAAAATGTAGATGCATGTGAAACCAGCAGCCAAGTCAACGCAGCCCCAGACCAGCCAGGCAACGGTAACTTGGGCTTCCCGGACTTGACCCATAAAGCAAAGGGGGCTAATTAGTATTTTGGGGGTGGGGAGGAGAATAATGTGGTGGATGTGGAGCAGGACCTCAAGGCCTGTCAGTTTTTATAGGGGTTCCCGCGACATAGGGAAACAAGCCTACGAATACCAAGGCAACGAAGCCCCTGGGATAAGGAACTCGGGTTTTGAGGTTGTGAGGTTTTGAGTAATCTCTTGACCTTTAACATGAGAAAGCTCTAGGTTTCATTCCTCCGGGGCCCCGAAGATGGCAGCTTACGTCTGGCAGCAAGAAAAGAGAAACCAGAGTAAAGAGAATGTGGGATGGGATCATCCTCCTTTTTCTCCCTTCTTGGGCCAACAGTAAAACCAATCCGAATTAAATGGCATAAAGCTTTAGGGTAAAATAGTGTCATGATCATGTGTTGACAAAGATGGGAAGAGCCATTAGAAATTGACCGGAGTTAAGTGCCGGGGTTTAGAAACGGCTTGATTTGGCTGCCTGGCATCGGTAGCTCTTTATCGACATGTTTTAGGGGGTCAAGAACTAAATAGGCCCTAAAGAGCAGTAGACAGCCAGGGTTTAACTCTGTCATCAGCAAGTAGACGGACAAGGTTTTTGCTGTTTAGCTTGTTTTTCTTGGCTTAGTTGGGCTAAAAGAGAAAAAAGAAGAAGAGGAATGCGAAGCTCCCGATCTCATGCAATCGAAAGCGCCAAGCGGACTTCATATCATGGCCAGGGCCAGGTAAGTGTCTGAATTTGCTTCATATCGGCGTAATGAAGAGACTAGAAAACAAGCCCGCAGACAATGTGTAGCGCATGCAATAGTAGCCAGATTTGAAGGTAAGGAGAAGAGCCAGAGTATTGATAGAGCATGTGGTCTTTGTTTGAAACCTCCTTGCCACTACTCCATCTTCTGTTCTTTCCTCCCAGCCATCCTCGTTTTTTCCTCAACATGTTCTCTACAAATCTCGGCGCCCGTCAGATGTGCAGTCAGCCGAGCGGCTAAGTTAGCTAACGAACAGGGTCCTTGTCATAATGTCATTACAAATAGCTGCCTGGAAGCCCAACAAAAAGAAGGAATTATTCTGCGCTAGGGCGGTGGAGTTGATGAATTAGGGGTAGAAGTAGGCAAGATGACCGTCATGAATTTAGCTTGTTGCAAGCTTACGATGGGTTGTTTGATTATCGTAGCCTTGCTAATAAGGACAGCGCTTGGCTAAACCCTAGTTAAACTCTCACCGCCCTTCTCTTTTCTCCGCACTGCCAGACTGTGTTGGGTCACGTGATGCCACAGCGGCACCAAACGTCGGTTCTTTTCTCCTTTCATCCATCGACATCCGATTTTGATGCTCCGAACTTGGACAGCCGATTGCGATTCGCAAAGGACATCCCGAGACGGATCTTTCATTTTGTTGTCAACAAAGTTGTTCGCAGATTGGAAGTGAATGACAGCACATGTGGCTTTTTTTTTTTTCAACTCCGTCATGAGTAGCTATATCACACCACGCTCCACTACACATAAGGTTACTAATGGTTATTTCTTTTGTGCACAGACATTCCTTTTTTTTTCCTAGGACTGGTTTTCTTTACTAGGTTCTCGTTCGTCTTTTGTCTCCTCAAATTTCCTGGTCAACAACTGGCCAACTAGCCCTCCTGATGCGATAACTCAAGCCTGACTCGCTAGCCTTCCTCCATATGCATGAGTGGGTATACTCATTTTACCCACACCCAGTAGACGAAGAAGGAATGAAGAAAAGCGAAAAACCTTGTTTTGAGATCCAAGGTTTACCAACATGACTTCAAGGGCAGCACAAGGCCTATGCTTGTGATGCCGCTCTTAATGTGAAACACTTGATAGCACCCTGTTATAGTCGGACTACTACGATGCAACATCTGGCCTGTGGCTTGTGACACACTCACTCCTGTTTTCAGCAAATAGCCTCATGGCAGCCAGACAAGGCCAGGTTCAGTGGTAGCTTGGGTATACTTATGTCTGATTTTGGGTAGGTCTTTTATGTTGACGAGATTAAACCCACTAAAATCAGTCCACTCCCATAATCTCCCTCTCACCAAAGGAACGGCCACAGGGGGAGGGTCATGGAGATAAGGTTGAGGAGGAAGAAAGAAGTTTTTTTTTTCTTGGTCGAGCAGAGCAGGATGACAAATGTGCGTTCTTACCTTCACAATTACCGATGGCCAACCCCGACCCCGACCAGATGAATCTGCGATCAGTCACAGAGATGGATAGGATTTGGTGCGAGTCGAGCCACTAGAATTGCCGTCCTAATTCTATCGCCATCGTTGTCGTGCCTAGGCAGTGGTGTGGCGTCTTGACTAGAGCTTGCCTTGATTAGGCAGACTCTATCGACTGCGGATGAGGCTTCGCGGAAGGAGTATATGCAAGTGGCAAAAGATCAAACCCTGGGTCAGTGGGCCCTTGGTCAAATAACATGAGGAGATATAGACTCATCATTTTGGCAGCATACTGGACCGGTCATCGAGAGAAAGAAAAAGAGAACGAAAACCACATGTCTATCCACATTCCAAAGTCCGTGTTGCCGCTGACATTGTTGCTAGGTTTCAAACTATTATCATTCTCATCCACATCCTTCTGGTTCCACTTCCAAGTACCCCGCTAGCAAAGGGTGGGCAGACATTGCATAAGCCAGGATTTGACGTTCTAGGTGTTGTGTGTGCACATGTGAGCTTGGTAATACAACAAACAGCTCAAGCATGTGACTTTTTATGTTCGTTCCAAGCGGGAGCTCCCACGCTTTCGATATTTTATCACCACCTGAATTTTTCTCCTTTTCAGCTACAAATAACGAAGGGGGCTGGGGAAATATCTAAAAATCCAGAGAAGAGAGGAAGACCATGCGGCAAGCATGGGTGGACAAGGAGAAAGAAGCAAAAAGTCATGTGCTTGAGATAACATCTGCCTTTTTTTTCCGCCGTGACGACCGATAAGATGCTTTTGCTATAAACGCATTGATCGCGAGAGGTGCAGACTGTTATCTTTCGGTGGTGTTCCGCCTGCCTGGGTATAGCAAGAGACAAGCACAAGAAACGCAAAAGCTGACAGACAGGTTCGCTTCGGGGTTGATGGGCTGTTAAAGTGGTGAGCCTTTCCACGCCGATGCACAGTTACGTCATTGCTTGGGCCGGCCACTAAGAATGTCCGGTTTATACATTCGATGATTCTGTTTGCAACAGATGCAGTGGGATTTTTTCCTGGAAGACTTTCGGGCACAACATGGCGTCTTTCTTAATCATGGGACTTCGGGTTTCGGCACCTTAGCGTCCTGGGTTCCGACCGAGTCGGAGTTATGCAAAATACCGCCTTGTCTTTTTTCTTGAGCTGGATCGTTGGTCGAAAGCCCTTAAACTCATCTAGGCTTGGTGTGAGTAGAGGGAAGTTAGTCTTGGTACCAGGCTTTGGCTCAGAAGGTCTAGGCGCTTGACAGGGGCCTTTTATAGCGCCGAAGGACAAAACCACGAAGGCCCAAGGAGACAAGCTCTGTTTTTGTTGGTATAGCAGGCGCCTTGGCCCTTGCTGATTTTCCAGCTTGTGCTGTCGCTTCTTCTCATGCTGTTCCAGTGGTGTTGCCAGATCTTGCAGGGGGCCTTTTGCGAATGAGAAAATGCCACCCGATTTCTAGTGAATTGCGATCACCGTCTCTATCAGACCCAGGCAAAACACCACCACAAGCGATTTTAGAAACAGGCGTTATTGTAGCCAAGTCTCCTTTGACTTGCCGGCTTCGTTTTCTCGTCAACCTCGCGTCGGGAACAAATGCAGCAGAACCAACCCCCTCCCAAAATATAGTGCCTGTCAAGCAACAAAAAAAGCGACAAATGCCATAGTGCTGTGTTCTTTTTAGGGTCAAATGGGAAGCTGGCAGAGCCATGTGGTGCCCAGTGTCCTATTCCCTCAGCTCGACACCGCTATAAAATAGAAACAGGACAGGCAAAAGCACTGAGACAGCGCACTTACCACCTTTCAGAGCTTGGGTTGGCATTGCCCAGGCTTTTCAAGGCCTTTAGGGTTTCCAGGCCTGGAGCCAGAGACAGCCCGGCTAGCCAGGGCCTGAAACAAACAAAGCTCACAACCTGGATTTGGTAATACAAAAGCTTAGCAGGTAGCAAAAGACAGAAACCTTGATCCATTTTTGGGTGCTAGGGAAGGAAGGGTAAAGCCAGCAAAACAAGCCTGCCCTTTGTCTGTGTTGCGAGACCTAGTTTATTTGCGGCATCTCTTATACTCATCATTGCACGCAGTTGTTTATGCCAGGAGCATTTATTTATTCTCTGACATGGAGAAACAAAGGCCACCCAACGGCGGCTTTCAACAGATGGCATATATACACTCAGCACATGCCAAAATAGAACGAATAAAATCAGGGGGGAAGGGGGGGAAGGGGGGAAGGGAGAATTCTAAAACAAGGGCCTGCTGTTGTTTATCTGCTGCATGGCAGATAGAGTCGCTGCTTAGCGCACCCACATCAGAGTGATGCTTGAAGGGGGGGTAATCGAAATAGGCGGTTTCGATTTGATGATGGTGATACAAGGCAAAACAGAGATGGGCGGCACAACAACAAGAGGTATTTTACTTTGGAAATAGACTAGAAGAGGGTCTTTAAGGAATGTCTGGCAGAAAAAGAAAAGTTACGATGACGTTGAACAGAGTGCAAAGACCCATCTCTGTCTTTTTCCTCTTGAAAGAAGTATGGGTGTGCTTTGGTACATGTGACTTGGGTGTGCATGCTAAGGGTTGCTACAGCAAATGTACCCTGTACATTGCCCTTTATCTTGTCTCGCCAAAAACGATGGGTCGACTGCTTGCTTGGACGCACCTTGCTTATCCTTTCTCAAAGCACAGGACAAAGCCGGCACAGAGCAACAGAGGCGGAAGTCAAGAGTTAGAAAATAGCAAGAAACAGGTGCTACGTATGGTTAAGGCTGAGTTTTTCTGGTGCCTGCTTGGCTGTTTTTCTGTCCAACTCGCGAGAAAAAACAAGAAAGAAAAAAACTAAGCCTCACTAGCACAGGTCTCTGCTGTGTCTGTGTCGCAAGTTGCTAAATATCAGGCTGACCTAATGCCAAGAGAGAGTTTGCCTTTTTGCCTTTCCCCTCTTCTTTCACATTTAATAGTCATGTCTCAATTTGCCTGTGACGCTCCGATTGCAGCCTTTCAATGGCCTCTTATCACTGGGCTCCCTAAAGACAGTCTGTGAACAGCAGTGCAGCTAGTTAACAAGGGAGGCCGTGATAGAGGGAAGCCTAAAAGGGGAGGGGCTTTCCTTGTAGAACGGCTTGCTCTCCATCGTCGTTTGTCCCGTGGAGCTGTCATGTTGGCGAGGTTTGTGGAGAGGAAAGGAGAAGAGCAAGGGAGAGGGAGGGCAGGACTTCAAGGCAGCAGCCAGCCAAACATGGCTAAGCCAGGCAGACGGCTCAATGGCAACCCAAGGCACAACAAGCCACTATCATGGCTTGTGCTGTTTCTTTATGCCTCCACAGCGTCGAGTTTAGACAGACGTTCGTGGTAGGAAAATTGGCAAAGGATGACAAGTGCCAGGATGGAGCATTTTTGCTCTGGCTGCCTTGACTGCACATCTGAAGCTGGACTTTTTAAATTCCCGCTAAATTCCTGGTTATCTTCTCGCTTCGATGACTCTGCTGCCCATGTTGGGCCTAGACGGATTTCATCGTGGCAATCCAACGCCGACATGTATTTTGCTCTTTTCTCTTTCTTGTTGTTCGCCTATTTCGGCTTTGTGTGGGAGCCGGCTGGCCGCCAGTTGAAATAAGACGGGCTTGTTGCTGCGTGGCTACTGGGTGATCCATTGACCACCTGGTTAGTGCCTTCGTCTGTCTATGACGACATAGCACAAAACGTGCATAACTTTGTGCATAAGCAGGTTGGGCCTGTTGCTTGGGCTGGCATGCCGGCTCATGGCGTAATATTTTCATCCTCTCTCTCTATTTCTGTTCCTCACTTGCTCTCTGGTGATGTTGAGTTCGCCTTCAAGGAGAAAAGAGAAAAGAAACAAGAAACAGATGCAGTCGCAGGACGGGAAGGGCAAAGACATAGAATAGAGATGGACGGCCATACGGAATGACTGGTAGAACAAGAGCAGCGGCGGCCATGGCCTGGAGTCCCTGCGCTTGGTGGCTGCTGCCCACTGTAGGCTCTCTTGTCCCCAGCGGCCACGGCAAAAACAGGGGGGGGGGCTGCAAAGTTCAGTGGCTCGGAATGCTCGGGAATTCAGCCCCTCTCTGTGTTTTCCCCCTAATCAAGGCCTTCCCTTTTTGTCCGTTTCTCTGTGGTTTTTGACAGGCCTTCTTCCTGCTCCTCTTGTTCTCAATTTTTGTTTTATTTTATTTTATTTTTTATTTTTATTTCATTTTTTTTTCTCCTTCTTAATTCCCTCTCTTCTCTTGCTGCTCTTTTTCTCTCTGTAATTCGCTGTTTTCTTGTCCCGTCTGCTTCCCCATATTACATTTTAACCTGCTTGTGTGCTAGCCCCTTGTCCTTGTTCAAATAAGAAAAAAGAAAATCCCTTTTTTTTCTTTTTATTTCAATAATCTCATTCTTTTTCCTCTTTCTCTTGCAGCTTTCTCTTCGTTCTTTTCTCGCTTCATGTCCTTGTAGAAACTTGAACGCACGCACCCAAGCTAACAAAGCAAGGCCGGGAGGGTAGCCAATTTTTTCCTCGTCCACTGAATCCAGCGAAGCACAACACAGCACAGCGCAGCGCAGCACAGCACGCACAGCACAGTAATAGCCGGGTCCTATTTTTCTTCCTTTTTTATTTGCTTTTTATTTCTTCGCCTTTTTCTTCTCTCCCTCTTAAACTTCTTCTTCCCCGTTTTTCCTATTCTCATAAAGAAGCACAAGTCCCCTTGGCTTCACGAAGTCGGCCTGTGTCGTTCGCGATTGATCCTATTTTAGGTCTCCTCCCCCTTCAAACTCTCTGCTCAGCGTCCTCGTTCTTCGTTGTTGTCTTTTTGCTTCCTTTTCTTCTTCTTCCTTCGTCGTTTGTTGCTTCTTGCTTTCCAACGGCAACTTATCGTCGGCTCAGCATCTCTCTCCACTCGACTCTGACATCGACGACGAAGCCAGCACGTCAATCATCCACATCCACCGCTTCTCTTCGTCGTCATCGACATTCTGACCGAGCCTCACCGGTCGTGATATCTCCCCTCTTGCCTTCGTCGAACCTCTACCCCCTCTCAGCCCACCCTTCTGTCCAACGCCTTCGCCAATAGTATCAACATGGCAGACTTCTTGTCGTCGTTGATGCAGGCTACCAAGCCCAAGCTCAACGGCCCCTTAAGCCTTGCGTCTCTCAACCCATTTCCCCAAAAGTATCGCCATATCCGTGGCCGGAGCCGCCAGAAGAGCAACGTCGCTTTGCCCAACCCCAACGATGTCACACATCTCCAGACCTCCTTCAACGTCTCCGACTCCCTCCGTGCCCTTCAGCGCCATCGCTGGACCGCTCTCGATTTGCAATATGTATTCCTCGCGGCCCTGATAATGTTTTGCATGTACATTACGCCATCGGCTCCATTGCTCAAGTTGGTCTGCATGATTGGTGCCTCCATCATCTTCCTGATGCCAGTAACGCGGCAATTCTTTTGGCCTGCTCTGCCTGTATGGTCATATCTGCTGTACTTTTTCTGCAGTCGGTAAGCAGTGTTCCTGTTCCTACCTACACTTGGACATCCGTAGCACGCATTCAAGCTAACATTTTTATTTCTTCCCAGATTCATCCCCGCCGGCTACAGGCCTCATATCTGGGTCCGGGTTCTGCCTGCCCTGGAAAACGTCCTTTATGGTGCTAACCTGTCCAACATCCTCTCCGCCCACACCCACCCCATTCTCGACCTCCTGGCATGGTTGCCGTACGGAATCTGCCACTTTGGTGCCCCCCTCGTCTGCGCTCTTATTATGTTCGCTTTTAGTGCTCCGGGCACCGCTCCTGTCTTCGCTAAGGCCCTGGGCTGGATGAACGTCCTCGGCGTCACCATTCAGCTAATTTTCCCCTGCACCCCCCCGTGGTACGAAAACGAGCGTGGCCTTGTGCCTGCCGCCTACGGCATGCCCGGCTCGCCCGCTGGTCTTGCCCGTGTGGACAAGATCCTTGGTGTTGACATGTACACCACAAGCTTTACAACTGCTCCGCTGCCCTTTGGCGCCTTTCCCTCGATGCACTCAGGTAATGCTGTGCTAGAGGCTATGTTCATGAGCTACTGCTTCCCCCACCTGCGTCCTCTCTTCATTGCCTACGTGGGCTGGATCTGGTGGGCCACCATGTACCTGAGCCACCACTATGCCATTGACCTTGTAGGTGGCGCGTTGATTGCACTGGCATTTTTCTACTTTGCCCGTACGAGATTCCTTCCGCGTCGTCAAGCCGACAAGTCGTGGCGTTGGGACTACGAGTACGTCGAGTACGGCGAGCGGCGTAGCGTGTTTGACGAGGAGTTTTCTGCGTATTCGCTCAACATTCTGGGAGCATCGCGATTACAGACTGATAGCGACGAATGGACTGTGGGAAGCAGCTCGGGCATTACGTCCAGCAGCGGAAGCGTGAGCGGCAGCATGTCTCCAGTAACGGACGACACGCCACGCCGCAGCACGTTTTCGCTCGAGCTCACAGCAAATGGAACGCCGTGGGATAGCACATATAACACCACGACGGAAAACGAGATCAACGAGGTTGTTCTCGTTCGGTAGCGCTCTTTTTCGGGTTTGGTTTGTTTGTCTTTTTTTCACGTTTGTATTTATAACACTATAATAGTTTCTGTTTGTGTCTCGCTGCCCCCTTCAATTCTTTTCTTCGCATCACCTTTTCCCCTTCTCCCTTTTTTGCGTTTGCTATTCTTCGTCACACTCGTTCATACAGCGCGAATTTTCCATGGGCACAAATCTCATTTCACGCATCTATTTGCATAGCGCGGCTGGTTCACGGCTTTTTTTTTTCTTTTCTTATTTTCTTTCTTTTCTATCTTATCCCTTTTTTTGCTGTTGGTTTTTCTTTTCTCCTGTTGTCCTCCCTCACCTTCCCAACCATCCTCTATCACACACATACACACAACACACCTTAATGAGACTTACGACACGAAATGGGTTTTTTTGGCAACTTGGCATCTGGACCTGTCATATCCTAATCTTCTACTAAACAAACGTTTTTTCTAAAATTGCTTTCTCCTGGTGGTCCTGTAGAATAACGAAGAAGAAAAACATGTCGTCAATGGTGAATGGGCTTATTATCTAACTGGGTGTTGTCCTTTTTTTATTGTTTAGGGAAAAGTAAGCGGCGCAGGCTTCGCTAACTCCTTTTCTGCTATTTCTCAAGGCTTTTTGGGCCTTGTCTTGCTCTGTTGCTTGATCGTTGTGCTTTGCCTTTCGGACTTTTTGTTGTGTCCGTGTCCCCGCCTTTTCCTTTTCTCACACTCTCTTGTTTACAAACAAAACGAACAAGACGAAACCGTAGGATAGGTAGGCTGATGGGAGAAGAGACTAAAGAGACTAAAGAGACTAAAAAAAAGACATCTGGAACAGGCCTTCTCTCTGTGGTCTTGTTTCTTCTCGTTCATTTGTTTCTCTCTGCCTTTGATTCTGGGGGAGAAGAGGGAGGGCAGGTGGTGGGAAAGGAGGTGCTCTTCTCACCTGCTTCATCGCTGTTTCATAACTAGGCTTGCTACGATGATGGCCTATTTGGCTAGACAAGGCATGTAAGAAATTAGGCTTGCCGAGGAAAAGACATTTTCTGTTCTTTTGAAGCGTTCATTTGTCAAGGCAAGTCTGGGTCAGGTTCTTTCTGGACTCCTCTAGGTTGGTGCAAGGCACAAATAAGATCACATGTTTTGTACATACTTACTGACATGCATGTACGTACATGCTGCACTGTACGTACGTACATACACACACATGCATGTGGAACTGATATGACATGGAAATCCCAATCTACCTCGCGGCTAGCATGTTGCCTGGTTGTCTGCCGTGTGACTGGGACAAGGGGACGTTTGATACTGGCCAACCATCACCGCATGTAATGGAAAGAGACAGCTTCTCTACCGTTAATAGTCTCCCCCTCCCAAGTCACTCTCTCTTGCATTCTTCTTGATCCAAGCAACAGGGAAGAAGGAAGACCTGATCGTTGGCATGCTTGTGTGCTCTTGTCTCTGGAAGAAAGGCTTGTCCACTGCTTGGCTTGTCTATTTAAATTGGAAAACAAGAGCAGCGCTTAGACGGCCTTGTTATTGCGCTCTAAATTTGAGATTGCATTTCTTCAACGTCTGCAGCGTTACTGTTGTTGTTGTTGTTGTTGTTGTTGTTGTATTTCTTAACGTCTACCGCTCAGCGTTACTCTACGTCCGAAACTTACTTGCATTCCCTTGAACTTGAACTTGAACTTGAATATATTTAACGTCTACTGGAATCACATAGATCAAACGACGCCGGGCTGTTTATCGGACAGACTTAACCCTCTGTGAAGGTTCACTGACCGGATCACACGAGAGGTGCAAAGATTGCTCCCAAGCAAGCTTGTGACCCATGTAATCTAGAAAGTGTTTATAGTCCGAAAAAAAAACCAATAGTAGAAACAAAACAAGTAAAACAGAAACGTCTGAAAGCACGTAGACAAAGGAAAGGAACCAGAACTCAAATACCACCACCTCTCGTCTCCTCCGCCACTACCCGAAATTTCCTCCACTTGGGCTCCAGTGTTTCTGTCAAGTATCTGCTGACTTATCTGTTTGGCCACTCCCAGATTGTCCACGCAAAGATGGAGGCTTTCTCCTTGTGGGGGAGCGACTTTTGTCGCTTCCTGTACGGCCTTAAGTGCAGCTATTACTTCCGCGTCGGAAACTTCTCTGTACCTTCCACAAGATCCATGACCTTCGGCAAGTACTTTTCCTTGGTAGAACACGGCCCAGCCGGCTCCGGTGTCCCCAGCGCTGTTGCGGGAGCCGTCGGAGTAGACCCAGACCGTG
>JAZBQP010000301.1:0-30266 GCA_038407015.1 Ceratocystis ficicola | reverse complement strand
ACCCCCCCCCCCCCCCCCCCCCCCTTCTGATCAGCAAACACATAAAAGAGGGCATTCTCCCTCCCGTCCCTGCTGTCGTCAACCGCCCCCATGGTCTTGTTTCTCATTTTAGCTTTCCTTGAAATTTGATTTTTCAATAAACCGAACGAGACCCATCTCTTCCTCTTCTCGTTGCCTCGCCCCCGTCCATCGTCTCTCGTCTCCCGCCTCTCTCCCTTTGGTCTCCTCGTGCTCTTCTCATTTGCTCCCCCAAGAAGTCTCTTCAGAGCCTGACAAGCTATGTCTTTCAACATGTCACCATCACCCTCTCCATCGTCGCCTGAGCCCGCCTTCAACTTCGACCCGCAAACACTGTATCTCCTAGTCTCCAGCACTAGTCAGAAGCCATCCTGTCCGCACCATTGGTCTCTGTTAATTTCCCGAAGCACATCCGAAGGCGATCTCCTTGAGCCCACTGAGGCTGATAACAAACGCTGGGCCTTTTCCTCTACGCAGAAGAGCGCGGCCCAGATGCAGACTATGGCCACGAATGGCACGTTGCTGCTAGCCACCAAGCTGGCTGACGTCGAGGAAATGTTGCATCCGTCACTGTGCTCGCGCGTGGGCCGTGTGCCCATCACCAAAACAAACAGCCATGGCGACTCATTTAGCTCGCGTCTCTGGTGCAAGCAGGTCTTGGGCGAGCTCGAAAACGAGGGCTACATCGACCTCAAACTCAAGCCCAGCGAAATCGATTTCGAAGTGGTGCAGCAGGTTAATGGCAACCAGCGGCTCCCAATGCAGCAGCGAGTCCTGGTACAAACAAGCAAAGCCTTTATCAGGTACGACGAAACGGGACTGTCAAACTAAGTAAGAGTTGCCGAAGGGTGTCGCTCTGTCTGTAAGCCTGGGTGTGTTTTCTACAGCCCAGGACTCTAGGCTCAATTTAGGCGCCTCCTAGTAGGCTGCTTTCGAGCTCTCTACAGGGCCTCAGGCTGCGTGTGGCCTCCAGCCAGGACCCCTAAAACCGCCCCTGGGTCCTGTGACTTTCTGAAAAACAACGGCCTCTTCTTTTCCGGACTGACACCGCAAATAAACGTCTGCAAAGCACTCTGACGTCACTCTATTTCTGGCAACAGCGGCAACCAAGAATTGGCAAGGGGATCCCCATCCCTCAACAATGACCTCTACTCCCTCTCCCTCTTCTTTTGGCCTCTTTTTGGCTGTCTTGCTTGGCCTCTCTGTCTTCCTTCTCCTTCGCTCCCTGTTCGCAAACCAATCCTTCATAGATTCCACGTCCTCTCCCCTTACGACTTTTTACTTGTTTCTTTTCTTCATTCGCGTTGCGTTGCTCGATATCTCGATTCTTTGCCCCCCCCCTAATTTTGAACGCCAAAGCCAGCCTTGTTTCCCTGCAAATATGCCTTATTCACAATATGGGTGCTATATTGCGGTCTTTTGTTCGTGAGGGGTTTTCTCTTTTCTCTCTTTTCCTTGTTTTGTCTTCATCTCTTCTGTACTCTTTTTGCTTTGTTATTCGCAGGGATTTTTGATTTTTTAGATGAACGGTTATGTACGGCGTTTCTGTTGTTTCTTTGCCCTTTTCTTGTCGGTCAAGGCTTATCGTTGCAGGGTTATATCGTAGTATGAAGAATACTTCTTTCCAGCACTTCCTCTCTTCGTTCACTTTTCATGGCGGGTTTCCCTTCCGTCTTGCGCCATGTGCCCTCCAGTTGTCCCTCTCGTGACTCACAAGTCGTGTGGTCATGCGGATCTCGGACAGATGGGCGTTCCAGTCATGACACATTCGCTTGGATGGTTCCCTGGCGTCAAGCTCGCCCATCGCCCTTGGCGTCCAGACACGCATGATATGTGCGTATATCCTATCCTGTATGTACCAGGCGGTTGTATCGTTCGTAAGGCGTAGTTTTGGTAGCACCTATATCACGTGTAGTCCTCAACCCTACGGGTCATTGTGCCTCTTGCCGTGCGAAAATCAACTATTTGCTCTTTTGCTATTGGTGATCGAGATTATGCAGCCCAAGTCGGGTGCTTGTCCGCCCCATCCGTCTTGTGCTGCCTTGCTCGTTTCGCTCCTGTATCCACGCTACTACTAAGTCATCTAGCTGCCCAATGAGTGGTCTGTTCATAAACCGCCAATGTCACACAAGCGGTAAACCCACAGTTCTAGGGTCACTCGCTTTAAGCCTGTCTACCAAAAATACTAGCGATGTCCAAGTGACGTATGCGCCTGTGTGTAATGGCAGTCTGACTTGCCCATTGTTGACAGGCTGCCCATGTTCATGCTCATACGCCCTCGTGCTCTTGCAGCTGACCATAGGCTGGCCTTGGAGCTTTTAGTGTGTGTTGATTTTAATGCAAGCAAAAAGCAACATCCATTCTCAAGGCTGGCACCCGGCACTCGCTCCTGGCGTTCTGGTACTCACACACATTTTGCTCAGATCGGGCCAAGGAACAGGTACCGATTTGTTGGCCCTGGTTTCTTGCCTTTTGGAGTGAGGAACTTTGCTTTCTGGGCGGCTGTCCCGTTGCCCTGGCAAACTGGCTGGTACGCCCCACTTTATCCAAGTCAACAAAAAGAAACCAAGTGTCGGTGTAAATGCAGCTATCGAAACCTATCGCATTGTGGCCAATAATAAAGAAGAGAAAGATAGCTTTGGGTTCGGCTTCAATACATGCAAAGCAGAGCTGCGGGCCTCTTACCTCCATACCCTCTAGGGCTACCCTAAACCGGTTGTTACCTCAGAAATCGTCTCCATCTATTGTTCACGCGCACGCCTTCCACTTCTTTTATCGTCTCCAATAAGCTTCCTTCCCTTTTTCTATTGGCCCACCCACGTCACCGCCATTCCAGCCGGCTGCCACTGTCTCCCCTAAGCAATGCAGTTCCATGCAATCGGCGCTCTAGCGGCGGTACTTCTTGCTTCTTCGGCTGAATGCTGGGATGATCTCTTCCTCCCGACTGCCGTTCGTCGCATGCCTGCGGATGCCGGCGAAAGGTTTTATCCCGACTATCGGGTCTTTGATGCCGCCGCCCCAACTTTCATGCCGTTGGCAGCTCGCGAGGCCGCTGCCTCCGTGATAATAGACCGGTTGTATCCTGAATTCGTCTCGGGTGCGGCTGCTGAAGACACAAATGACGGCAAGGCGTGGCCAAGGCAGCCAATGTTCCGCCGCCATGAATCGTCTGCTGACAGCCAGTTGCCATGGGGCAAGTTTCGACGAGCTGCAGAGGTTTTGAATTTACTTCAGGGCCGCAGCGGGTGTCCATCGGGATTCAACAGCTGCTCCGGTATTGGCTACTCAGACAAGTGCTGTGTCTCAACTGAGACATGCGTTGAGGTTGATGATCAAACGACGGGCAATGTCGCGTGTTGTCCTGCGGGGTCCACGTGTGCTGGTGCCGTGGCTAGCTGCCCGAGCAGCGCCGTGTCTTGTCCGTTGAGTTTGGGAGGCGGATGCTGTTTGGCTGGATACGTTTGTTCAGGCACTGTTTGTAAGTTGGAAGTCGACTAGGAAATGCAGAAGCACTACTGACGCAAACAAATAGGCATCAAGTCTGGTCAAGAGACGACTTCGGAATCTGCAAGCTCTACTAGCACCGCTTCCTCCTCGACTTCGCAAACGCCGGTTACCACTTCTTCCCAAACTACCGCTGCGGCCCCCTTCCGTCCAGTCTCGACCGATGAAACCACATCAGACACCACCTCTGAGCCGACGAGCACCACGGAGGTTCTGGACAACTGCCCCACTGGGTATTATCCATGCCTTGCTCGCTATGGCGGTGGCTGCTGTCAAACTGGCCGGGACTGCCAGGAGACCTCCTGTGCACCTACCAGTATGACTAATATTGTCACCCGCTCGGACCTGACCATTGCTATTCCTGTCACTGACATGCCGACGGCCACCGTTGATGCTTCAGATAGCTGCGCCCAAGGCTGGTTCCTCTGCGATGCCATGGATAATGTGGCTGATGGCTGCTGTCCGGACGGCTACGAGTGCGGTACGGCCAGCTGCACACTCTCTATGGCAGACGAAACGACAGCTGTGGGTAAACAGGGCATATCTTCTGGGGCTCCGGCTGGACGCAAAGCTGGTCTTTGGTCCGCGGGGACTTGGGTTTGCATGGCTATGGGGGCTGGTGCATCTCTCTTGTTTATGGTGTGATGGGGCAAATTCGAATTAAGAGGGGTAGACGGTTGGCTTAACTTATTTCTACATAGATTTTGAGATGTACATATTGCCGATTTTTTTTAATGCTTATGGTGTAAGAGTTCACAGCATAGTTGTGGGATGCTTTTAGTGCGAGAGACATCTAGTAAATGATAGTTAAGGTGTTGGTTGGGTTTCTTCCCTCTCAAATATCGGCTTGTTAACTCGATACTGCACAGACTGCTCATTATATTTAGCTGTTATTATTCAGCCCTAGTATATCTACATATTACTCAGGCATGTTTTTGAAAGGCTTGGCTAGGTGCTCTTGGCAGAAAGGCAGCTTGTCAACAGTCCATATTTCTGTATCGGGCTGTAGAGTCTTCTTGAGCTCCATATCCAGAGAACCGCCCTTCATGGCAATGATATCGGGGGCCACATCGGGGTCGTGGGCTATTGGCGAGCCGCACTCGGAGCAGAATAGACGGTGAACGGCATTGCCGGAGGAGCCCTTGCCGGCATAAGACTTTATGGGGCCGTTGAAAGTAACTTTGTCCTTCTTGCAGACGAAGACAAGCGCTGTGTGGACATGGTCAAAGGCGTGAGCGAGGTACACAGGGATAAGCTTGGATTATAGAGGGTGTAAGGTGGAAGGCTTACAGTACGTAGAGCCACTCTGGCGCTGGCAGTCGTCGCAGTGATCATAGCCAACGAGAAGAGGCTTTTCCATGTCGACCGTGTAAGTAACGGCCTTGCACAGGCAGTGGCCCTTCAGAACCATGTTGGCAGATGTGGTGGGTTTTGTACGAGTTGACGGTGGCCGGTGGGATTCCCAAGAGTGACGGGAAATTTGGGTGAATAAGGCGTTGGAGGTGGGGATTTCGAGGCAAGAAGTGAGAGAGGAGGAGAACGATGTAGACAGACTTTTCTCAAAGAGGGGGAGGGGGATTTTATAATGAGCGAGGCCCCATTTTCCGGCTTGGCCACACCTCTGCGTTATTCATTGTTATTTTTAACTCTCCAAATCAGCAGTCCTTGGAAAGAGAGACTGGCTGCCTGCTTGACCAAAGGCAGAAAAGATAAAACGCAGATAAATAATAAGCAATGAAGTCAGATGAAGCCCGTAAGCTCGCCTTCAGAGCCCATCCTCTTTTGATTTGCAGGTTAAAGACGCCGAGTTAAGTTGAGACTCACGTTATGCTGGAGCTCCGTCGAAGGAGCCGAGTAGGAAGCATTGCTAAGAATGATGTCCAAACCTCACAAAAATACCCCAAGAGCTGATGTCGAAGGTGGCTCGGCTCGATCGGGAATGGTTTATTCTGAGAAACTCCAACATTGCGTTTTAAGCCGAAAGTCTCATGGGTTGCGTGGCCAGCGTAATATTTCAAGGCCAGACCTGTGCTGTCAATTTCTAAGCCGAAACGAAAAGATAGGCAGCCATTTGCTCAAGTCGCAAGAGACCAAACGGAGCCATCTAGCACAAGGTTTTCCTCTGATTTGGCTAGACAAGGGATGCTTCAAGACTGGCTGGCTCCCCGACTTTGCCCCCGGCTTAACCAAACCACATGTATTCCCGCCCGTGTGTTTTGCCATTGCGATTTGCATGCCACTATTTGTCATTGTCTTGTGTGGGCAGTGCGGAATTGGGTGAGAAAGGACCATGTGGCACTAAAGCTCCACATCTGTTCCATGGTTGTCGATAGTATTTGGAATTGCAACTGATGCATCGTAGGCCTAGGCAAGGAGTAATAGACAGGCATTGTTTCAGACTAAGAGCCTCGTTTCCCTCTACCCGGCAATGAAGAAGGGATATCAATCCTATTTTATCTTCTCAATGGCAACAAGGGCTCGGTTAACCGTAGCATTTTGGACAGTATGCTATCGGCTTATGACGAGTGGAGGTTATCCAACATCTTGACAGCGAGTATGCATGCAGAGAGATAGTTCGAAGAGAGGAGGCCTGGCTGGAACAAGTTAATTGAGTGCTCTTGAGCATCATGTGGAATCAAGGCTTACTTGCCCCGTCAACTCACTCGATTGATCTCCGTCCTATTCTATGTTCTTGACGACATATAACCCTTTTTCGGTAGCCTCACGAGCACTTTAGGGTTCCAGCGATGCTGGAGACAAGCATGGTAGTGTCCGTACAACAAATAGCAGAAGAAGATTGATTTGCTGTTTGCTGGAGATGAGCCGAACAAAAAATGTGTGAAGAAAGCGGCCAAGACAAGACCAAGGAAAGAAAAGAAAAGTAAAACGACAGAAAAATCTGTGTTGAAGCATGTCAATGTGGGGGATATAAAGGCTGGGCTGGCCCTCAGGGTTCTTCTTTCACATACGTGGGCGGAACAGCAAAATGTAGTCTTATGCCGTCTTATATATATGCGGAGAAATAGGAAAACATGCACATGTATTGTATCGCCTCGTAGCAGATTACTTGGAATTAAGTGTGTCTATATTTTCTGACATTGTGCTGTGCTATTATACAGAGTGGATGGTAATACAAATGCACAGAACTATACGATGACGGTATAGCCCGTGGATAGAAGTGTTGATACACTGCTACACCTGCCTAGAATAATTGATCGGCGTCTTTCTCATTGTCCAAAGGCTCCGATGCCGAAGCTAGAGCTGACGTGACTGCCTCAACGGACATGGTTGTTTCGCTCATGCCCATGGCTTCGGCCACGGGATCAGCTTGGACGATGTCGCCGGGCCGTTTCTGCATAAAGGCGTGGCATAGCAAGCCTGTTGCCACGCTGACATTCAAGCTATCTACCTGACTTGTCGGCACTAAGCGCGGGATGGTCACGTCCACATCAATTCGTTTGCGCAGGTGTCTGGGGATGCCGCTGCCCTCACTGCCGAGCACAAGGATAGAAGGGTACTCATTTAACGGATTCATTTCGGCGATGACCTCGATAGTGGCGCTTTTTGATTGACTGCGTGAGTCCGGCGCAACCGCTGCAAATGTACGCCAGCCAGCACGCTGGCTTTCCTCGACGAAGAGTGTCGGGTTTTCAACGACAAATACAGGCATATGCTCGGCAGCCCCCGCAGCAGCCTTGATCACGACAGGCGTGAGGGTTGTCGTACTGTGTTTGGTGATGGCTATGGCGGCTATACCCATGAAATGAGCTGTGCGGATGATGCCACCTAAGTTGCCAGGGTCGAGGAGTTCGTGCAAAAGCAAGACTAGCGGTTTCGGCTTTGCCAGGCCCGCATAAACAATCCGCTCTCCGGTACCATTGACGGCTTGTTCTTCGCGTGTCTGATAGCCAAGTTTGACCTCGAAGCTCTTGTGGCTCCCCTCTTTTGAGCACTTACCGAGAGACACAACGGGGGGCTGGGGCAAAGGCGATGCTTCTAGGATGTATCCATTGTGCGGCCGCCCCTGACTCATGCGGTCCATCATAGGCTGGCCATTGGTAGGGACAAGCTCCCAAGCGATACCGTGTTGCTTAGCCAGTGCAATGAATAGGGCATCGTCGGGAGAATCTTTACGGTTATCCCCATTGTAGACGTACAGTTTATACATTTTGCGCCGGTTGGCGTGAAGAGCAGCTTTGACAGCGGATTTACCAAAGATAAATTGAGAGGCCGCTGTTGTGTAGGGGACAACGGGACTGCCAATGATGGCCGGTCCACGGTCCTGGCGGGATGCGGGGCTGTCAAAATTGCGAGCCTTGTCGGACCGTCTAAAATGTCCTGAACCACGTCGATCTTGGAGGTTAGGGGCCTTGGGGTCATCATGGGGTCTCCGGCTACTGCCATAGACACTTCTGTCGCGCTGGGGCCTAGCTGAAAAGCTTGTTGATGGCTTGCTATCGCGTTCCCGACCATGGTCAAATGAGCGGCCACTGAAGGCCCGATCCCCAAGAGAGGAATCACGGGAGCGCCTATCAAATGGGCTTTTGTCTGGCTTCTGTTCGTACAATGGCCTTTTGTCTGGTTTCTGTTCGTACAATGACCTTTGAGGTCGGTCTGAAGAGTCGCTTCTTTTCTCGAAGGGGCTTTGCCGACTTTTATCGCCAAATGAAGTTCCCTTATGGTTCATGTCTCTTGCGGCAGGGCGGCCGAGAGAAGGAGCACCTTGAAGGGGTCTCTCTGCCTTGTGTTTTTCTGTCTTGGGCTTGTCCAAGGGCAAACCTAGAGCTTTTCGTGAAGCGGCAGTGGCCTCGGCGGCTTTCTGGGCTAGGATTCTATCGGCGGTTTCTTTGAGAGGACCGTACTTCATCATGTAGACGAGGCTCCTTTTCCCATGGCCCTCCTCGGCATCATGGAACCGACTTCTGCGACTTCTGCGACTGGATTCTTCTTCAGCACTCCCATCCTTCGCCATGGCCTTGCGGAAGTCAGCATCAGACATTCGGCCATTTCCTTTGTTCTTCGGGCCGTCTTGTTTCCTCCTTTTGTCGCTGCCACTACCGCGGGATCCCATTCTGTCCGTTCGATCATGTCGAGCAAAAGAACGGCCGGTGGCCTTGGACGAAGCTCTGACACTACGATGAATGGCTGAAAAGGACGATGCTGCACGCTCCTGCGAGAAGCCTGAGATCAGCGGAGCAGCAGCATGGCTACGAGGAAGGCGTCGGGCTAGCTGTAATAATATCATAGAAGACATTTGGTACCGGGTTGCACTCTCACAAACCCTTGATATCGTCTCATGTGAAAAGCGACTGGTGCTTTTTTTTTTTCTAACACGTAGGAATGGGCAAATTCCGTTTCAGAAGGCGGTGAAGAATGATGTCGCTTTTTGCCACAAGCGAGTCTATTGATAAGATCAGATTTCAAGGAAGGCGCGTGGGTCATCGCAGTGCCATGACAATAACCGAAAAAGCGTGTTTTGCTTCATCTCTACTCTGCCAGGCAAATTCTTGAAGAACTTGAGAAACAAAGTGCCCGTACTATACAGTTTCAAGCTTGAAACAGGCTGCAGCTAAATTTGCCTTCTACAGATATTCCTCTAGTCGTGAATTCAGCATAAGACTCAGCTTGTACAATAATTTACCAAGAATAACATCATCGTTGCTACCCTCCTTTGCGACAACAATCCCCGCCTCATCCACCCTTATTCTGCTCTTGATGTCAAGTACTACGACGCCCACCGGTCACTCTATCTACATAATCATTCTTGCATATCACGGATCCTTCATGTGAATTTCAAACGCTGCGAGTTCAGATGAATAACACGCCATCAGAACGATACGACGATCACTGCAGTTATGAAGAGAGCGAACATAGTCCCAGTCGAAGCTTCCAAAACTATGCGCACAGGTTTGTCGCATAAATCGTCTACTAGTCAACAACCGCACCATACTAGAGCCTCGAAGACTCAAAAATCTAATCCTACGGACAACCCCACATCACAACTTGCTTCTGGACCTATCCACCAAGTATCCCAACAGAAAGGCCAATCTATCTGGCGGTCTTCATCTACCAAGATGTCAATGAACGGCCGAGCGCCCTCCGAGCAGATACTGGAAGATGGGTCTATACTAGTATCACGAAATGCACCGCCCCCCGCGAAGTTCGAGATTGTGCTTTCAGGCCCGCCAAGAGATAAAGATTCTTACCAAGAAATCTCGCCTGATGTAGTGAAAAAGATCATGTCCGTTATCAAGGACGCTAACGGCGAGGATTGGTTCGAGGTTGCGTATAATGATGGGCGTCACAAAATGGTACCTATTGCATCAGCTCTAGCCGCCAGCACACAAGACGAAGATTTCTAACGCGGCCTTTTGTTTTAGGTGAAAATGAACGATCTTTTAGATATTGAAAACGGCAGCAGAGCACTAAGTGAGTTCTCTAATAGCCATGTCAACTCTTCACGAAAAAGACGTCGCAGCGCATATAGACTTGATTCTAGCGGATCGAGCCCACTCCCGGATGCAAAACGAATAGATTTAGAGGATGACGATTTAGAAGACGATTCTTTCATGGTAAAGTCTCACCAGGCCTCGATAAAGCGCTACATGACATCTGCCCCTAGAAGCAGCCTCCAAGTATCAATTTCCGATCAAGATCTAGATGCACGATCATCACAACGTAGCGCACGTGGTAGGACCACGATACGTAGGTCCATCGGGGTTGGCTCCCTGGCCGACGCAGAGGATGAGTTGTCTCAAAGTCATTACAGGCGCCAACCGCAGAGGGCTGCTCCCAAAAGCGCCGCTATCTCTTATGTTGACGCTTTCATGTCGAGTGGCGATGAGAATGACGATGACTTCCTTATCGTCCAGTCTAAAATTACGCCATCATCAGAAAGAAAACAGCACCGAGGGCGCGGAAAGAGGCGTCGGTCCACTACACCGATCTACCAATCTACAAGCACAATGTCTAGCTCGCTCGAGTTATCAGACAAGCCTGCAGAAGATTCCCGGCGCTCAAAACGGGCTACGCGAAATAGACAAGGCATGCGTGAAATTAGTCGCATGGACCCAGAATCCTTCTACATAGAAGATGAGGAGCCGCCACAGGCCCCCAAGGTTATAAGCATCAAGGAGAATTTCAAGCAAATACCGCGAGAAACACCATTTGCACAAAGACACATGCAGGTATGCGATTCATGTAACTTGGCTGCTAGAAATGACCGTGGCTTTTTAGTGTATTGCCAAGGGTGCTCTTTATCCTATCATCGCATGTGTCTTGGGCCTAGGAGTACACGGGATCATATGGCCACAAAGATTGGTGAGGATGACTTCGTTCTTCAGTGCAAATTTTGCATTGGACACCACCATGAAAAGGACAGCCTGGCACCGCGGACGGAGCAATGCCAATCTTGCCATATAGCTGGGAAGTCATGTGCTGCCTTTTCGAAGCGCAAAACACCCAAGCAAGAAGAGAAACTTCGCGAACAGAACAATGGTGTTGACCCAATAACCCCTGTTGACCCAGCACTTGTGAATGCTATCGAGAATGCGCTCTTTCGGTGCACCAAGTGCCGGCGGGCATGGCATGCCAATCACTTGCCGCCTTTGGATGCAGACAGCTCCGATATACCGGAAGATATATGGAAGGAGTATTCCTTGAACTGGAAATGCACGGCATGCTTGACCTATACTGCCAAAATTGACAGCATTGTTGCCTGGCGTCTCGTCTCAGACGCGGAACCTCACGGTTCGGAAGAAACACCGGCTAAGCAGCAGCTGTCTGAGGCCGAGGCTGCTCCCCCCAAGGCCCAAACTGCTCCTAGGTTCCAAGACTACGTAGAAGACGAGAAGCAGTACCTGATTAAGTGGGATCACAAGTCTTATGCACATGTGACGTGGATGCCTGGCGCGTGGGTCTATTCAGTAGCCCAGCCAACTTCACGCAAGGCATTTATCAAAAGAAGCTCTCACCAGGAGCTCTACAAAAAGAATACAGAAACTGCAGTTCCAGACGAGTTCCTCATAGTTGACATCATTTTCAACGTCAGGTATCACTCCTGGGCCCCCCGTGCCAACAATTACGAAGAGGATTTGGAACGCCTTAATGCTGTCTCTGAAATCTACTTTAAGCCTCAAGGCTTGGCATATAGCGACTCCGTCTGGGACACGCCACCAGACAAAGGAAATTCCGATGCCTACCACTCGTTTGTTATATCCTATCAGCAATATCTCTCTGGCAAATATTTCGTCCACAAGCCGTTAAAACAAATGGAGCAGCGGGTTGCCAACTTCAAAGACTCTCCCTTTGAGGATGTGATTCTGCCTGTCCAGCCTAAAAGTATGAAGGGCAAGCTGATGGACTATCAGCTCAATGGCGTCAACTGGATGCTTTGTCGGTATCACAATTCTCAGAACGCAATCCTGGCCGACGAGATGGGCCTCGGAAAGACAGTCCAGGTCATCACGCTCTTAACAACGCTCATCCAACAGGGGCCGCGTGTATGGCCCTTTTTAGTAGTCGTCCCTAACTCAACCTGTCCCAATTGGCGACGTGAAATCAAGCAATGGTCGCCTAACCTTCGCGTAGTGACCTACTACGGAGGCAAGGACGCTCAGAACATGGCTTATGAATATGAACTATTTCCTAGTGGCAGTACTAGCGAAATGAGGGCACACATTGTTGTCATGTCATATGAATCCGCACAGGATGAGGAAACACGAAAAAGGTTTCGCAGAATCCAGTGGGCTGGGCTGGTTGTTGACGAGGGCCAGCGTCTGAAGAACGACAAGAACATTTTATACACGGCATTACGTTCTATGCGATTCCCCTTTCGACTTCTTCTCACAGGAACTCCACTGCAAAATAACACCCGCGAGCTGTTTAACCTCCTACAGTTCATCGACCCCGATTTTAGCGCTGAAGAATTAGACGAGAAGTTTAAGGATCTCAACGCTGAAAAGATCCACGAGCTTCATAAGTTAATTAAACTCTATTTCTACCGCAGGACCAAAGCGGGTGTACTCAAGTTCCTCCCCGCAATGTCACAGATCATTGTGCCTGTGTCGATGACTGTTCTGCAGGAGAAGCTCTGCAAATCTATAATGGCAAAGAACCCGCAACTTATCCAGACTATTTTCCGAAAAACTTCAGTTGGAAAGCAGGAACGTGGCAGTCTCAACAACATCATGATGCAGCTGAGACGATGCCTATGCCATCCTTTCTTATACTCGGATGCCATCGAGGAACGCACTGAAAATGCTGCTCTCTCTCATCGCAATCTTGTTGAAGCTTCCGGGAAGTTGGTTCTTCTGGAAGGTCTGCTTCCTAGACTCAAGGAGCAGGGACATCGGGTGCTTATCTTTAGTCAATTTTTGGGGCAGCTGGATATCCTTGAGGACTTTCTCGGTGGACTAGGCATGGAATCAACCCGCCTTGATGGTTCCGTGTCCAGTTTAGAGCGCCAAAAGCGCATTGATCGTTACAACCAGCCAAACTCTCCTCTGTTTGCGTTTCTTTTGACGACTGGTGCAGGGGGTGTTGGTATTAATTTGGCTACTGCTGACACAGTTATCATTCTTGATCCTGATTTCAATCCTAAACGGGATCTCCAGGCTCTTTCTCGCGCACATCGCATTGGCCAAAAGAACAAAGTACTTTGCCTGCAGTTCATGGTCAAAGATTCAGTAGAGGAGAAAATCATGCAGATGAGCAAAAAGAAGATGGCTTTGGACCATGCACTGATTGAGCGTATGGGCGCTAGTGCCGAAGATGGGAATGACCTTGAAAGTGTCCTCAGACATGGGGCTGAAGCTCTTTTTAAAGAAGACAGTAATCGTGAAGTGATCCGATACGATTCTGAGGCAATCGAGAAGCTGCTGGATCGTTCTTTCACCAAAGGAGATCAGGAAGCAAGCCCCGAGTCCGAATTCACGTATGGCAAAGTGTGGTCAAATGAGTCCGGAGGCACAGTGAAAGACTCTCTTGGAGACAACTGTGATGACGGGGCTGTTACATCTCAGGTCTGGGAGAAGATTCTTGCACAACGCGAGGCGGAGGCTTTACAGGAACTTGAAGTCAAAAAGGAGATCCTCGGTCGTGGAGGACGTGTTCGCCGAGCGGTTGATTACAGCGCTGACAAGAATACGGGGCCTACAAAGGACTCTGAAAACCCCGACGCTGATCCAGACTTCCGCTATGACTCGGGAAACGAACAGCATTCCCATGAAAGTGATGATGAGGTTGTGGGGAAGGACGAGGATAGTAGTGATGACAAAGCTATACCGGATCCCTCTCCAAAACTCAAGGGTAGGTTGATGTTCATTTTGTGTTTCCAATGCAAAAGGATCTTGCTAATCTTTAGTTATAGACACTCCATCTCTCCACCAGCCCAGTGACCTTCTCACCGCGAAGGAAACTGCCCCCAGTGTGGAAAGTCGGGCATTAACAGTATTCAGCTCTGCAAATGCCCCAACTCCTAACAATGAGCGGCCAAAGACTGAGCTTGAGGTAATCGTTGAAAAGCCCATATCCGTACCAGGCATGCCAGGCAAATATATCATGGCACCCCAGCCAATGAATCGAGTGTTACCGCCCTACAATAGTCCTGATCTAAGCGGGTATCAGCGAGAGGTCATCGCCCAAATTTCGCCAACAGCTGTTGAGAGCTGTAGGCAAGGAAGCCAACTACAACCCCTAACGCAACTCAACCCACAGTGTCACGTCCAGCTGCCTTCTCTAACTGCCCTTGAGCATCCAGCAGCGTCATCTCCCCTAATAAGCCCTGTTCCTACAGTCAACTCGGAAATGCGCATAGGGACACAACCGCCTCCTAGCTATGGCCCAGCCAACCCTGTGGTAAATAAACCAATGTTTTTTTCCAACACTTTTTCTAGATCTCCGGCCCCGCCTGTGTCCCAGCCTCTTCCGAGTATTCTTTCTAATAAACTTGGGTTCCAGGGGCATACTCCTCATGCTGGTGCAACGGGAGAACCTCAACCTTTATTTCAACCGTCTCATGTCCAAGGCAGCTCTCAACCCATACAAGGACTTCAGGAAGTTACTCACCACCAAAAGCTGCCAATGAATACCGTTGCCCATAGCGGCATGGATGGGAACAACCAATACCAACAAGCCCATAAGCAGCTTCAGCTTTACCAACAGCAACAGCAACAGCAACAGCAACAGCAACAGCAGCCACAAAAATCACTGCAATTACAGCAACGGTCACAACAGCAACAACAATTGCCTGCCCAATTGCAAGCTCAACTGCGAGCCCAATCGCAACACCATCAACAGCTTCAGTTGCAGCTTCAGCTTTACCAACAGTCACAACAGCCACCACAACAACCACAACAACAGGCTCAATTTTGGGCTCAGGAGCAGCGTCATCGCCAGGTTCAGCTAATGCTTCAACTCCAGCAACAGCAGCCACAGCCACAGCCACAACAATCACAACCGCTACAAATACATCAGTGGCGGCCACAGCCACAACCATCACCGCAGCAGCAACAGCAGCAGCGGCCGCAACTATCACAACTACAGCAACAACAATTGCAAGCTCAATTGCAGGCCCAATCACGAACTCAGGACCAGCGCACTAGCCAGATTCAGCCACTGCTTAAGCCTGAGCAACAGCAACAGCTTCCGCAAGCCGGGCCACAAGCCCAACCTCAAGCACAACCCCAGCTCAAGCAGACCCAGCTTCAGGTTTATCTTCGAGCCCAGCAAATATTTCAACAACAACAACAGTTACAGCTACAACTACAGCTACAGAAGCAACACCAACAACACCAGCAACAGCAGAAAAACCAGCAATACCAGCAATACCCGCAATATCCGCAATACCAGCAGCACCAGCAGCACCAGCAGCACCAGCAGCACCAGCAGCACCAGCAGCACCAGCAACACCAGCAACACCAGCAACAGCACTACCACCATATACCCCAACTTCACATACAACACCAATCACAGAAAATTCCCCACCTAACCGAGAATCACCAGCACAACCCCACAGCCCAGCATCAACAAACACCTAAGCCCCATAATGTTGCCAACATCCAGACAACAACAAAGGCACAGTCCAGTCCCACTGCTTCATCAAGTAGCGTTACTACTATCGTTCCTCACCCATCTTCCGACATGAAAGAGCTACGGGCTCTGATTCCAGCCATGTTCAAGATCAAGGGTATTCAAGAACTATCTAATCTCCCGCCAATAGCGGTTGACGAATCGCACAGTTCCGTTCAACCAACAGTTACAATGATCCGCACGGCGATTGACTCGTTGAAACGGCTGAGCTTACCGGATTATGTAATGCGCCGAAGTACGTATTTCCTCGATGATTTACTACAAAAGGTCAAGGCAGCCGAAAAGCAGGGCAAGAAAATCACTTTAGTGCCAAAAGATTGAAGACAAGGAAACTAGCGAACTATCAACTTGCTGTTGCAGTTCATTTTGTGGATATTGCATGTTTATATTCAGGTCCTTACAAAGGTTAGACTAGGAGGCTTGGTGTTTTTCATACTTTTACTGCTCTGTAGCGTTGCAAAACTAGGCTTGGGCTTTCTTTTTACTAGATTCCGCATTGACTTCTTTGTCTCTCTGATTTATTGAGCTATTTTCATCAGCCTCTTTGGTTTCTCTACGTACGTATGATATCATGATAGCTTGTGGTAGGTGCGTGTAATGTCACCTGAGCTCAACGTCGTGCTTTCTTCATCGTCTTCTATGATACGTCATGATTCGTCATAACCATGGTTAGAGTCATAGGAATGTTTCCAGGGTTTAGGGTTTCATACTGCCAGCACAGCATCCTATTTCATTCCCTTCACCTTATGCATTTACAAGATTTGATAGCCACTAACCCGCCCAAGCTGCTGTTAAAAGTAGCCTATCAACTTGCTCCTTGAAATAGCAGTTGGCCATCTGTATATATAAACGGCAGAAAGAAAGAACATAAAAAGGGATGTAGATGGAAAGATAGACAGAGGACGCCACGATGCTTAGACGTCAGCTTCTCTTCGGCTAGACCACACCGTCTTTCCCACTTTTCTGGTTCTCTACATGTTTGTAAAACGCGGTCTTCGTGTCCTGTCTGCAAGCAGTCGTCGGTTCCTCCATTATTAGAGAAGGCCACTATGTCCACAAACCGACCCAATGAGCTGCCTGTTTTTAGAGTTCTTGGCTTGAAGTACCTGGTACGAGTGAGTTCACAAGCTTCTCCCAATGGACCACCACCCTGTCTGTCTGCGCCTTTATGTACATACACGTAGTATTTGCTTTTTTTATGCCAGCCGCGTTGTTTTATTTTCCATCTGTTGATTTCCCAAGGCTGTTGTGTGTGCACGTTTCATGGGCTTTGCTTGCTGCATAGCACCTCACACCTCTAATATTCTTGCCCCATGTAATGCATTAGCTGTACACTACCACGGCTTTTCATAGACGGTCCACATGAGCGACTAGGGCTTGTTTCTTCTGTATTAGTCCTTACTGCAGGTTCCCTGGTTGAGAAGAGGAGAACGAACCCTGGGAACTAGTAGCATATTGCTTTTGGAAGATGTAGGAGGAAACAAGGCTAGTTCGTGTGTCCTCTTCTTCCATTGAGAACTGGCAAAGCATATATTTGTACCTTCATTTATGCATTAGCACAGTAGTTACATACACCAAGCACCCCAAGGGCAGCGCATATGTGAGGCAGTCTTTATTGTTGTTGTTGTTGTTGTTGTTGTTGTTGTTGTTGTTGTTGTTGTTGTTGTTGTTTTTTTTTTTTTTTTTTTTTGGAAATTTGCAAAGGCCAGGCTGGGCTGGGTTGGTCTCGGCTGAGCTGGGTTATTGCCGTTACTGTCTGTTTGCTGTTGCCACGGATATGCACCGATAGACCCATATTTTTGGCCATTTCACTTCGTTTGTACCTTATAGTACATCAATCAGGTCTCTCCAATTGGAGTAGGGCGGGGCCGAGTGAGGGAGGCTGTGTAGTGAGTAGCCTTTCTTATCTGAGGTGAAGAAAAGCCAGCTTCTATTTGAGTCATCCTCTACGGCGGCGGCCCCATGAAGTAAAAGGGAAGTTGCGGAACAAGGTTCTAGTTCTTACCAAAACCAGATCATCAACGAAGCAAAGCCCAGCATACGCAAGTAGAAATGGCAAAAGGCTTTTTTTTTTTTAAAAAAAAAAAAAGACACCTAATTGGCCCAACATAATGGATGTGCTCTTTCCAAGACTGGCTTAGGGCATGGCTCAATGAGTTCTCTAGATGTGTTATTTCTCTATTTGTAGCTTAATTTCACAGGAAATAAAGCCCATGTGCACGTGTTTGAACGCCCTTTTTTTTCCTTTTTTCCCTTTCCTCTTCTTGTTTTCGCAGTTGCCGCAGTGACACCACACCTGTAATTCTCGCAGGTACTTTCAATAATACAAACGCAAAGAAGGTCAGGCCAAACTTCTTAACTCAGACGAAGGATGGGCTTGCAGATCAAGTTGCGTCTAGGCCTTTAGCCCCTAGGCACTCGCCTCGTCTTTCTGAGGTTTCACAAAAACCTAAAATGGGTGTGGAAGGAGCCATTCTGGCTTGTCACGTGCTATTACACAAACCCACGCCCAATATTTCCAACAACAGGGGAAATAAAGGCAATCAGTGACAATAAAATTGGACGAAAAAGAAAAAAGAGGCGGTAGGGGCTTGCAAGCAAAATAGCGTGCTGCAAGGAAATTGGACCAAAGTAACCAAGCCAAACAAGATGGCCATGAATGAATTTGCAAAAGCCACTGCAGGAGTGGCAAAAAAGAAGCCAAGGGAACGCCGTTACAACATGCATGTCGACAGACAGACACAGATGAAGCCGCTGTTTGTTTGCTCGGGTGGCTACCCGTCAGTCAATATTGGCTCCTGTTTCGCCCAAAGCCGGGATTGATCAACTAACTGGCCCATCTATGCTTGCGGACTTCTGATTGGGCAGGCTTTTTATTATTCTGTAGCTAGTTGCTCGGTACTAACTCTAACCCGCTCACCTTCAAGATGATTCTCTAAAAACAAGGACAAAAAGAAAAAAGAAAAAGAAGAGGAAAAAGAAAATACAGATGTGCATAGCAACCTTTCGCTGTGCATATGTGCGTCAAGTTTGTGGGTGGTTCATAATGTTTACAAAGTACTGAGTACTTTGTTTTTGTTGCTGTCTTTGGAGACCGTTTTCTATCTACTCATCACCACGGAACTACAAAGCCTCCATTAGAATTTACACCCAATCTATTTTCCGTCTCATGATCTCACACATTATCTGGCTCTTGTGTCGTCATATCGCTCCTTGCTCCTTGGGCCAAGCGCGTCTTTCCAGCGTCTAGAAGTACCTCCGTACGCTTCCAGAAGCGTTCTGGGGTCTAGGTCCTGTTTTGTCGAGATCTTCGAGACTAAATTCTAATTTTCAGGCTAGATAAATTCGATTCAAGTTATCACAGTGTTAACTGCTGGCCGTTGTCACATCGCGGCTTGTAAGCCACTTATGCAAACCTTGTGTTTGATACTCAGCAATAATACTTCTGCTGTCTGTTTTCTTTGCTTAGCAACCAGGAGCTAAAACAGCAAGTACGGAAAGTGCAACTACCGCGTTATCACACGCTCTTGCTTTGTATTGAGTCAAACGGGCTTCCTTCCCAATATCTTCCACTCTCCTGTATTTCTGAAATTCTATATTTCCAATCCTCCATTTAACAACGCCAGTAGGAAGGCGCTGTAGCTGCTGTTTACAACTACCCAGGCCATCCCATCCCACTCCATTCCCCTCTTACCTCTTGCCTCTTCTGTACCTTCCTCAGCAACACACTTACCCCTCTTCTAGTATATCCGCCTTTTTCTTGTCTCAACATTTCCCTTTTTTCTTTCCTTTTCTTTTTATTCTTTTTATCTTCATGTACAGCACTGCCTGTTCTAATCTATCACCACTTTGCAAACTTCTACCTGTCTGTCCCCCTGCCTGCAGCCTGGGCATTCAAGCCAAGCCCGCCCCTTCTAGCTCCTCTTGGTTCACCCTCTAGAAGCTTATCTCTTTTTTTCTTTTACCGTTTTAGTGGTCTCACTTGCGTTTTTATATTTCCTATATCTTCTGTCAAGTCTGCTCTTCATTTCTCTTCTCCGACTTCTGGAATTTCCACAACTACCTCCTCCATTTTCTCGCTCTTTCATCTCCTTAGATCCTCCAACCTCCTAGTTTCGTGCCATCTACTCTGATACCAAGTCTCTCCATTCTTCTGTTATCAATCTACTTTGCGGTACCAGCTATTCTAGCCTGTCTCCTGACTGTGTTAGATATGTCAAACTCACCCCCCGGCTTGACCTTCATGGGCTCTCCCGCCGGTACTATCACGCCGGACTCTCTTCTTAACGAAGCCTCATCTTCTTCTCATATTCCTGATACTATATCCAACCACGCTACTTTTGACATGGAAAGCATGTCTCTCAACGACAACGGCGCTGGGAGCCATAACCACGATCACCAGATTCCCGTTTATCTCTCATCTCAAATGTCGCAGAAACAGCCCTTCGCTAGTTACAGCCATCTTGGTGCCCTCGCTGAGTCTCTTGCAACTCCCCGTCATGTTTCCGCCACTACCAGAGTCATGGTGCCCTCAATTCCTGCCACCACTACCATTTCCATGGAGGAATCCTTACTCCCTACTCTCGCTCCTCTACCGGCCTTTGGCTCTTCAGGATTTCCCAGGGTATCAACCTCTGGTCAGGGCCCTCTTGGTAGCTATGGCCATATTGGAATTCGCGGCCAATCGCTTGGTGCCCGCAACGCTACATTTGTCTCTAATGCCGTTGCACAGAACTCTCTCTCAAACCAGGCTACCAAGAATGACTTTTGTCAACAAGCACAATCGCAATCTCTAGTCGTGAACCTTCCGGTCCACAGGAGTGTCAATGTGCAGACACATATCCAACAGCAGCAGCAGAAGCTGAACCAAAGCTTTGCCCATCAACAGCAACTCCAGCCCCGTTCTCAGTCGCAATTTTCTTTAGCTAGTCAACCACAGGGTCTTCAGCAAAGTGTCTCCGACTCTCCCCCCTCCGCCTCATCTTCTTCCACTGACGCCTGGCAAATGGCCGATTACTCACTTGCCCCACCCTTTGTTCCTTCTACTTCCGCGGAGGTAGCTGCTTCTAGCTACGCAACCTCGGGACTGTATACTAGTGGGGCTCAGATGACTGGGGCCCTAGCGCCTCATCATCTTCATCAACTACAGCAGCAACTACATCTTCAGCAACGACAGCCCCAGCTCCACAATCCTACCCATGCTTTCTCCTCGCAGCAACAGCTTTCCGTAGCCTTGACACAATCAGATATTGACACCAACTATGGATATTGCCTTGATCGTGGCAATGGTAAATTCACTCGTCTAGTACCTGCCGATATGCTTCCCGCCATGAAGGACATTCCTGCTATTCAGGACAGCTGCTCTGGCCTAGTTGTGCTACCTACTCCTCGATCGCAACCTCCTGTGGGAGTTCCTGCCATGAACCAGCCTGTCACAATGGTAAGCTATAATAAGCCATGGTTTTTCACTACTCAAACGGGAGAAGAAGCTCATCGCCATCAAATGACTACTTAATCCATTGCACATCCATCTATCGAACCATTCACTAACCCATTGCATCTCTTATCTCAGACTCACATCGATAACATCGTTAAATCAACGCCCGCAGCTCACAAAAAGCCTAAGATCTTCTGCGATAAGTGGGTTCATGAAGGTGTCTGTGCCTTCACTCAGCAAGGATGCAAGTTCAAGCATGAAATGCCTACGGACAAGGAGACCCAGCATTCACTAGGTCTCTTCCACGGCCTGCCTCTCTGGTGGAAACGCCAACAGTCGAGCCTTCAACAGCTTCGCCAAGCTACGTCTCCCGGCGATGCCCAAGACGCTGCCTCAAGCTCCTCTGGGTCACCGAATGGCTCTATTGCTCTATCACGCTCTGCCCAAAGCCCTGGAAGTCAGACACAAGCTCACACCCGAAGCCAAGGCCAAGGCCAGTCACAAATCTCGCCTGCCTACACCAAAGCCCTATGGCGCTCAGAGGCTTCCGGAAATACAAACGCATCTACTTCGACAAACCATCGTACAGGTTCCTCTGCAGTAATTGCTGAAAAAGCCCGTTCGTCTGCCCCTACAGCCTCCAACAGTGATGCAGCCATCCTATTTTCTTCCAGTGACCGCCATAGTCTTCGCGCCCCGCCTGGCCTAGCCCTACAAAACATTGGTCAGAGTCAAAGCCCCCAAGGCCAACCACAGACCTCTTCAACGGCTGGCCAAGACAGAGCCCGCGGTCAAACCCAATCCAGCTCTTCATTCTATCAATCCCAGTCTCATGAGGCTGCAACGAACACAGGAGGTAGCTGCGTCTGGGGTCCTATTGCTCCTCCAGCAAAGCCCCAGAATGACAGTTGAGCACACACTTCTACGTTCACTACCTTTATTATACAAATGTCCAGTCTTGCCCCTCACAAGAATGAGAGCTTTTGAGGCCATGCTGGGCTATTTTCCTTTTTACTATTCTATCCGTTGGTGGCTTTTGTTGGCTTTTTCGATCGGGTTTTGTCATCTGCATAATGTGGCCCTTGTTTCTGTTCATCTTGCATATGGGCTTTCTTGATCTTCAACACCCAATGCCATGCACATGGTCTTTTGCGTCAGTGTAACTGAGTCGCCAGCTCCCGGCCAGCGGCCATCGACTCCTGAAACCCGCAAAATGCAAACACCAACAAGCCACAACTCATAATACACGTGCATCATTGCTTGACTTAATCCTGGTGTTGTCTTTTTTTCCTTATTCTTTTTTTTACTCTAGTGGGATTTGTTTTTCATTTGTCTTCGGTTCTCCTATGGGCTGGGTGACTCTTCCCTTTCGCCACCTGCTCGCTTTCTCGCTCAAGAAGTGGGCTTTTTTTCTGTTGTCTAACTATTATGGTACTATTCATCCTTTCCATTTCTTTTCTTTTCTTCATTATGATTTTATTTTACCTCTTTCTTTTCTTTCCGTCTACTACATATTAACGATGCCACGAACGCACTTTGTTTTTCCAGCCGATCAGCTCTTGAGCAACTCTTCATTGTCGTCCAACTTTGGTTTTGTGCGTTTTCTCATATCCTTGAGTCTATTTTCTACAAGTCCTAAAGCTGAAGTTGGCCCCTAGACGGTTTCCTTTTATGTATGTTTCTATGTGTTCTCTGCTTTTTTCTTCCCTGCTTTTAGTAGCCCATTTTTCGTCTTGAGTCGTTCTTCGCTGTCTTTGGCGAAACATTGCCGTCGTTTGTCTGTTCCGTGTTGTTCCACATCATCTCATCTTGAATCTTTCTATTTGGGAAATACGAACTTCTTAGAAACACCTCCCATGCCTTTTACACTGCATAGTAGAGCAAGTATTAGCTCCATGTACTATTCCATGTGGGGGCTTCCACAAGTCCCAACCTTCTATAGTTTAGATATATGTTAAACGTACGAGTATGTGAGTTATATTACTGGCATCAATAGATAAACAATCTCACTCTTATCACTAATCTACATTGTGCTGTTGATGATGTCACTGTTGCGTTTGCTCGTCAAATTATTCGTTCGTGACTTCACCGATCCTGACCGAATAATAATGGGTCCATCTTCCCGGCTAAACATCGGCATTTCCTTTCAGCCATCAACCTACTAAGCAAGCTTCCCTGAACGTTGCCTTGCCCAATGACATAACCTTAGCTCATCTTCAGCTGCACATGTCTACTTCTTGTTGTTATCGTTAGCTTGTCTCTTGCTTCTTAGTCAAGCTAGGTCTCGACATACCTCCCAAGCTTTGGATATTATCGTGGCTGAAGCAGCAGCAGCTAGCCATCACCATAAGCTCACGGACTCAAGCTTCTTGTCACTATGGAAGAATTGATTCGCCAGCTCCAGGGCTTCCCTCTCACAAACAACATACCTCTCAGCGATGGACGGTATGATAGCTCTATTAGGAGTCACATTAGACAGCTTTCTAGAGCCCCTATCGACCAGGCTACTAGTGACCTCGCTAATGTCCAGCAGCTTCTTAATGCAAGTTCCAACTTAATCCCCCGTCAAATTCCCCCCAAGCCAAACGACGTCATCGAGCCCAGGCAATTCTATTGCTTCCTACACATAGCTGTTGTGTCTTTGTTGGCGATTGTTTCTAACTTGACATCTAAAAGTAAAGGCCCTTGATCCTGCCGTCCATTCCGCATCATTCGGCCTTGTGCTTGAGGCTGCACTACGTAAACCTAAATCCAGCGCCGAGTTTCCCATTGCCAGCGACCTACTGAAGTTCACAGCGCTTTTTGATCCCATTCAGATCCGCTACATTGGGAGCTCGCTAGTTAATATCCTTGACACAATCCTGGACCTAGACATCTTCAGCGTATGTTACTACTTAGTCTTGATCATCGCAAAATTCCCGACATTGACATGTGATACCTATACATTCAGGCCCCCATAGCCACCGATGCTGTTGCTACGGCACTACGCCGAATCGACCCGGAGAGCACTTATTTGAACTCGACAAGAATACGCCTCGCCAAAGTTGCCTACCAAGCCTGCGCCCTGGAACCGGTTATGCCCCTGATCTCGCTGACACCGTTGTACTTCCCGTGTACAGCATATCCGCCTGCCCCCTATCTCTGCTCCCGAGTCCTCACTCCGCCCGAATATATGACTGGCCTTAGCAAGCCACTCCTGCCCCAAGACGTCTTGGAGTACGATATGACATGTGGGCTGATCTTTTGTGCACAGAGGAAGTGGAAGGCCGCACGTAGTGCATTTGCCCGCTGTGTCACTCACCCTTCGAAAAGCGGTAACATCAGCAAGATCACCGTTGAGGCCTTCAAACGGTGGATTCTTGTTTCTCTAATTGTACTTGGCTCAGTCAACCGTGATAACGTGCCTAACCCTTGCACTCACTCACTACGTAAGGCTTTGCCTTCGTTTACACAACCCTACCTCGACTTGGCAGAAGCCTTCTCCAAGGATTACGGAAGCTTCCAGTCCAAAATTGACAGTCACAGTGCCATTTGGCCGCAAGATAACAATCTTGGCCTCGTCAACATAGTCGTCTCATACTATCCCAAGTGGAAAATTGGCCAGCTACGCTCCATCTACACAAAGTGCAGCATTGCTGAAGTCCAGGAATCCCTCTCCAAAGACATGCTTGACTTCGCCCCCAATTCCAGTCAGATTATTGCCATAACCGAGCAAATGGTTTCAGAGAACATGCTCGCCGCAAGAGTTGTTGCTGCTGAGGGTGATATCCCTGACCATGTTGTCTTCACCGAGCCTTCCAAGGCAAAGTCCTCCGCCGAACTAAAGAAGCATATTGACGAGTGCATGCACAACATCCGCACTTTGCAGCAGGCCAGCAAAGACATCAACACATTAATTCAGATACATCCTGACCATGTCCAAGCATCCAATGACGACATCAATCAAAGAAAGGCTCTGATGGAGGCTGAGAGGGTACAAACCGACTTCGACATGTCCATGGAGGACGAAGATTTAATGGCCGGCATCTCGACTACAGTATGAGCCGACAAAGCGATAAAAGGGAATCTCCAAGTCATGATTAGTTGATGTACGATCCTCACAAAATACATTAATATCCATACATCCTTAGCCAGAGCCAACAGCGGTACCTAACAGGAAAATCTCATCAAGGAGCAGAGGAATGATGATGACAAATATTGAGAATGAAATGATGATGTAAAAAAAAAACAAGATCGATTTTCTTTGCCTAACAGAGCAGCATGCGTGTGACAAAGCCATGTACATATCTCATCCGAGCATACACAGACAGCCTCAGCTTCCGTGAGTTAAATGCTCATCTCCTTAATCATATCCGCCAACTTGCGGCCCTCGGCCTTGAAGTCCAACGCTGATGCGGACATAGCCTGATATCTTATTCTGTAGCGGTACAAACACACATTAGTATCGGTAGATATACACTAGGTAGGTGCTACCTATCTATGGTCATGGTGAGAATGGGACAAGAGATACATACCTTTGCTGGTCCTGGTACGTGTCCATCTTGGCGCGAACCCGAAAGTTGTAGGTACGGCATGCGGCATTTTCAAATGCCGGGGCAGTGCCGACATCGCCGTGCTCCTCGCGCAAAGCCATAAGATCGTCACCAGGCATGCTCATGATCACACGGCCAACATCGTCGAAGCAGCTGAGCCACAGCTGGCCGGTATGGTCGCATACATTGACACTCATGATGTAGCGGTACGATGGGCGCTCATGGGTTATGTTGCACTTCTCACAACGCCATCCATCACCGTCCATAATGACTTTCTTGTTGCAGCGCTCCGTGGGACACGCAGGGTAGGCAAAGTTCTCCTGGCGAATGAACACCACAGTGCCCTTGATGTTAAAGTACTCTTCCTGTACCATGCCCACATTTTCTGCCTTCACATCACCGACCAACTTGAATACCTGGGGCCGGCCAGTGGCAGCTCCCATGCTTGCCATGCTGTTGTATGTTTGGAAGTTTTCAGTGCGGCCCTGAGAGTCATACCAGCCCTTGAGACGATGGGCATCCTCATGGTCTGGGTCAAGCGATAACGACCCGCTGTTCAGCAAAGAGAGAGACTTTCCGTTAAAGTCTGACACCTTGACGCCTTTGAAGGCAACAACCTGTTCAGGCTGGCCATCAAAATCGGCGGCTGTCTTTCCCCAAACCGTCACGCGAACGGAATAGTTGGTGTCGTCGACAATTGTAATGTCGCGCTTTTCGTACGGCTTACCAGTCGACTTGGAGGTGAAAGAATTCATTTCGCCAACATCCTTGATAACACCAATGACATCAATATTGGTATCCTTCTCAACACTTTGTAGTCCCTGGATGGTGTGGAAGTTGAACATGACCTGGGGCACGCTGGTTTGGTCCTCAGCCTTCTCGATCAGCGTATCTCGCTCAAACGCCAGCTCATATTCATGCGGCAAGTTGCTGAACTGCTTCTTGGCCATGTTGACCCTACACGGAGTAGAGATGTAATACACACTTCCCTGCTCTAAGACATCGTAGTACTGATCAACCAGCTCATTAAAGCATGTAGCTTTTATTTCGCCGGTTTCATCCAATAGATTGACGCTAAATAGCTTTCCCTCGCCCGATGGCTTGTGCCACGTCCTGATGTCGGACTTGAAGGAGACACGGGCTCTGATAGTCCATTTGTGATTATAGGGCGATAGACTCTCAATCTTGGAAATGGCCATGCCATTCTTGGTATTGTTGCTGCGGCCAGCGTTTCCGCCATGGGTCTGCTGGCGGGGAGGTGGAGGCGCAACGCGGGGCTTTTGCTCTTCGGTCTTGACGCCATAGAAGTTGGATGTTGCGATTGGAGCTGGAGCGGCTTGTTGCAGGGGAGGTGCAGACGCATCAGCCTCAAGAAGAATGGGCTTGCCGATTTTTTCAGTGACAGTGTACTCCTCAAGCACAACAAGGTCGACGAGAATCAGGATTCTGCAGTTGAAATTGATGTTTTGTTAGCCTCTGCTCAACCAGCACGACCCCCTTGTATATCGCATTACCTCTTGTTACCAACACCGCTGGGGTTGTATGTCTTCAGGCGCAGTAAGGAGTTGGGTTGCAGCTTTCCCTCACGCACAATGTGGCTCATCTGCACACCCATGACACACTGGACATAGTTGACTGAGTCGCTGAGTACAAGGCGGTATCTATCATTTCCGCCAGCTCCACCATCTTTATTCATAGGTCTCACTTGAAGGCACTGGACAACAGGCTCTCCGAAAGTCTCGGCGACGCGATCTCTATCTGTGAAGATGAGGCTGGACCATCAAGACAACCATTAGCGACAGATCACATATCAACATCGACGTGGTTACCGAGCTAAGAGCGGGAACTTACTTGATCGCGCCGGCCGAAAGCGCATTTTGAGGATCCATTATGAGCTGAATTGAGGAAGCAGTAGGGCTGTAGTGTTTTAGCAAGCAGGAACTCTGTTAGTTGACGATTCTCACGATACCGTCACGGCGAATAAAGCACAGATTGCAAGAAGGGCAGGAGTGAACGAGAGGCACCAAGGCAAGCAAGAAATAAGAAGTAAATGTGCTATAGTTTAGGCAGCAGTGTCGCCTCCGAGCTGTAAGATACAAGATACAAAAGTACAAAGGTACAAATCTTAGACCACAAAAAGTCTTCAAAATAGAACCTTGGTGAAATCCCACCACAGGCAGGTACAAACAACCAGCTTGACGCGTTGTTCGCGTCTTTTTGGCGTAAATTGGTGGGGTAAGGAGCGTAGGGTCATCGAGGTCACGTGTTATGATGGCTACGGAGGTGGTGGTCAAATAGGGCAATCCTGAACACAGACAAGCATCACTTCACTTCACATCAATGAGGAGCTTGGCATTCAGTGGAAATAAAAGCCATTCTTGTCACTGTGTCGTCGCAAAGGCTGCCAAAGTACCACCAGATAGCTTGTATACGCTACTTATTTTACCATTTTAAACCAAATATACCTGCTTGTACTCAGTACCTAGGCACCTGCCTACCCTGTAGGCACCCCACCAGCAGCAAGGACGTTCGTGTATTTCACATACCAGTCTTAGATTATCGGGCCATTTCTCCAAGCATCACATCTACCTACCTCTCCAGACTTGCCACCTCCTAGCAATCACGTGCTTCTCGTTTACATTCTTCTTGACTATTTTATTTCCACAGTCGATTGCGTCCTCTGAACAGCCAGCTCCACCCCATTATTCACTCGCTCAACCCTATCAACAAAGCTTCGCCTACTGAGCCCCACTAGAGCTAGCTCCTCATCGGCCCACGATGACAACCCCCGAAGATGCCACTAGAGCCCCTGAGAGCGACGCCCAGGAGGACAAAGCCACTCCTCCGAGTAGCTCCGTGGACGCATCCGGCCCCCCTCCGGCCATGGGGGACTGCTGCACAAGTGACAGGCCTACTCGTACGTTTTGCCACCCACAATCCTCCCATACGACCAGTGCTTGGTAACCTAATACGGCAACAAGGCGGCCACTAACACTTTTTCTTCTAGCTTCTGGGAAAGCGTCCACTGGAGAGATTGTCAAAATAAATGATGTCGAGGTAACATGACCCCTGGTTTGAACGGTTTGGCTTTTATCACACCATGTATCTAATCTCTTTCGACCATCACGGCATGTTGGCGCAATAGTGCTATATTTCTAAGCCTGCTGATTATCCCCATGTGCCTGCGCGGCTTTTACTGCTGTTGACGGGCGGCACGGGGCTACACTCAGTCAACAACCAGATCCAGTCAGATAAATTTGCATCCGAAGGGTTCCTAGTCATCATGCCGGATCTCTTCGGTGGCGACCCAGCACCCAATGCTGCTGGCCTGGAAAACGAGCTAGATCTGAGCTCTAATTCATTCCTGGACATATTCAAGGTGCGTGCTGCAGAGACAGCAAAAAGCTTCATGATTGATATGTGGCTAGCCCGCCATACCCAGGACAAGGTCATGCCACTGCTGCACCATGTAATCGACGGGTGCAAGGAAAAGTACAGTGCCGTGGTGGCGGAGGGCCAGGGCATCTACGCTGCCGGGTATTGCTTTGGCGCTCGCTACGTGCTCTTGCTAGCCAAGGAAAACCAGTCGCTATATGGCGAGGCGATGCCTAACGAAGAAGCCGGCGGGCTTCGAAAAGGTCCGCTGATCAAAGCCGGCGCTCTAGCCCACCCTACATCTGTCTCGCATGCAGATTTTGACAACCTGAAGGCTCCGTTGAGTTTTATCTGCGTCGAAAATGACCCGCTGTTCCCCGATGAAATTCGCGCTACCGGCGAGGACACGATGGAGAAGGCATCTCTGGAACATGAAGTCAAGGTGTACCCAGGTGTTCCCCATGGTAAGTCCCTTACTATCCCAACCCTTTGTGCATGCGATAGAGTGTATCTAACAAGCAACATTCAGGGTTTGCCGTTGTCGGCGACTATCCCCAGGCTGAGATCAAAGAGGCTCAGGGAGTAGCCTATGATCAGATGTTGGATTGGCTACACAGCCATTAGAAATCACGATGGATTTTATTGTTCCTAACCATCCTCAGGTGATGGTCATCTACCACGCCTTCAACGCTACAATCTGCCGAAGACGCCGTTAACCTGAGGGCGTCTGGCCTTATCTAGCTCTAATACTATGCAAAATAACCCCTCAATCGCATTAAACATGTATGCTCACAGGCAAAGTTTAATGGCATCAAGTTATTAATCTACCACGCCGTAGAAATTGATACAATCTGGAAGGTTGGACGATGGCTTGTTCCCTGTTTTCTATGGCCAACCTCTGCCAACTTGGTGTCTGGATTCTCAACCAGCAGACTTGGCACATGGCCTAAAAATAGGCAAAAAGAAGAACCTCGCTTTAACTTCGACTGCAACACCAAGTCTCGAGGCTCTCCGGCATTTGTTTGTTGGCAACGTGCAAAAAGCGTAACGAACATCAGCCGTGGTCATTGCGATCTGTTGCGTAATCTGGGAATCGAACCCAGGGCTAATCGAAATCATTGCTTTGGATGGCAACGATTAATGTTACCACTACACCAATTACGCTGACGTGATGTTCAGAAGACGGATTTTCTGGTCGTTACCTGGAGTTTTGTTTTTTTTGTCTTCGTTTTTTTTTGCCAAAAAAACGCGAATGGAAACACAGGAGCAGGATGGGTTACCACCTCAAACGGAGCTACCCTGGAAACAGG